>CAKNXH010002088.1:211401-247205 GCA_932178445.1 Andricus quercusramuli | reverse complement strand
ATTGGATACTTCAATGGAGATCGTTCCATAAGCTTTAAAATAAAAAAACTGTAAACAAATTCTACATTCCTGGCGTAATTGGAGAATATATTTTTTGGTTTCATTCTTACAACCTGCTCAATTTCCTTAGCTGTCAGAAGATTATTTTCATCAATTAAGTTAATTTCATCAAGCCTCTTGTTATCTAATACATCCTTTTTTATGAAGCGAGCCATAGTGTTCCTAACGATGAGAGATAGAGACGTAAATAAAAAAGGAGCAAGAGGTGCGTCAGACTGAAATTCGGTCAAAAATGGCGTTATACTTTCCGCCAAATTCTCAAGGAACGCCAATTTAGCTGGCAGCATATCATCCTTAATATTCTCCGCAACAATCTGAAAGCTTTTGCATTCAGGCTGCTGGCTCTTAGGCATACTCTCTACTTGTTCGACGTACTTTATAATATCTAGCATGATGCTTCTAGCTCTCTTAAGTACTGGAACATTCACAAGCCATTTTGTAGCTATAAACCTCAATGGATATACGATACTACCCGTAATTCTGGTATAATCTCCTCGACGAGCAGGTGCATCTTGGAAGATATAATGTAGTGATCGTAAAAACGAAAATAATTCCCATCCAGTTGCCTGTATTCCTGTTTCAAAACTGCCATGACACTAGTGAATTCCACAAGAGCCAATATCGAGAAAACTAGAATCACTAGGTCCATCCATAGATACTTGACGAATTTTCTTTAGATCCCATTCAGCTTCTGCTGTGGCACTGTCTAGAAAAACTAACGTAAAATATCTAGATTTGACTTGCTGGACTGTAGAATCCCAAAAACGCTACGGTATTATCCCAAAAACGCTATTACATAAAATGGACAGGGGTTGAAAACAGTTTCAAGATAATTTGCAAAAAACGGACCTAGACCATAAACTGTAACATACAGTATTTTCGACTTTTGTGATTGCATTTTTTGTGCAATTTTGCTGCCTGTAAACATTAGTTTAAACATTGTTGTATGAGTCAATGGTCTCTTTCCGCGCGGGAGTAAGAGACATTGCTGTTCGCGATTGAGACAGGGTAGCATTTTGTGAAGTACTTGATACAGCTGATGGTACGTGTTTTAATCCGTGTGTCTTTGGTGCAGATGGTGTTTCATCAATGATGGATCCGCACGCTTTCTTCATACTAGAAATAACAAGCTCCGTTCCACATATTTTGCAAATTCCTGAATAAACGTCCTTTGGATGAGGTGTCATCCAAGAGAAGCATTCCTCCCAGTTTCGTAAATACGATGTCTTGCCACGAGTATTTCTTTTCGACATCAGCAAAAGTACTGTAAATAAACAAAATAAATATAAAATAAGGATAATCCTATTATTTGAACCTTATTTTAAGAGAACATCTAGGGAATTGTAAAATAATTACTGCTTGTCTTCTTCAGAAATAAAAGTAATTATTTTTTCTTTGAAATTAAGATAGAAGTACTTTTATTGTCTGTTACTACTGAATAAAAAATCAAGTAGAAAGTTTTGAAAAATTCTCTTGAATTTTTATGCCGGAAAGATGAATTTTCTATAAAGAATTTAATGTTAGAAATTCGAATGTTTAGTTTAAAAATTCATCTTTTTGATCCAGGATGTAACTGTTTAATTGAAAAGTGATCAGTTCTGATTTAATATTTTGCTCTTTTGTTGAAAATTCGCTCGTTGGTTGAAATATCAGCTATAACATTTTTTGTTGAGAATCCATATTTTTCGGTTAAAAATTCAACTGCAAGTTCATATTTCGGTTAAAAGTTCAACTCTTTTGAATGAAAATTCATCTCTTTTGGTAGAAATCTCATCTTTTTTGGTAAAAAAATGAAACATAAATAGCTACAAGAAGCTGTGCAGTGCCCTCATGACACCTGAGGAGGAATGACCACCTATCACTACCGAAGAGGTGGAGAAAGTATTTAAAAGCATATTAAACTATTCCGCTTCGGTAGCAGATGATATCAAGAAATTTGTATGGAAGACGTTTCCCTCAAACCACCAGCATCTGGGCCACATTTTCACCTTATATATAAATTTGATAGAGACTATTCTGGAGAGTTTGGTGGAAGGACGCACAGTGCCCCTCCCAAAAACAGGCAACATGTCTGACTCTAAGAATTACAGGTCTGAACATGCGGTATAAGATCTTCAGAGCTATCCTTAATGATAGGATTATTTGGACTGTCGGACCTGTGTGGCGAGAAATGTACGAACAATGCAGCTTAAAGAAAGGCATAGCAGGATATCGGGAGAACCTGCTCATCGATGTATGCATCTGTAAAGACTTGGCATCCTGCCAGAGCTGCTCATCGATGGCTTTTTGTGAGATTAAAATGGAGTTTGGGTTAGAAAAATTTGCCAAGATTCATTTAAAGTAAATACAAATTACTGACATATCCTAGGACCCTAAGCTCGACGACAAAAGCGCAGTATGGCACCTTGAAGCTGTATGGAGTTACACATACCTGACCATGCCACGCAGCCGCATTCAGGACGTAACATCTATAAGGTATACTCTTTGATGCAGATACAAAAGTCTGATCTAACAGATTTGGTTCTCCAATCTGTCTGCGAGAAATCAAGTATCTGTAACGAACATGCTCAAAGTTTTTAGTGGTTCCATGGACGAAGGACGAGCTAAGATCCCTCGACTTCGGGTGATGAAGGGTTATGCACATGCGCAAAGCCATGAACCTTCAGTCGTCTGTTCCATGACTTCACATCTCACTCCGTCAAGGCGCTCGCGGAATACAGAGAAAATAGTCGCAAATGGACGAGACCCTGTTTTTAAAAGGTTCGGAAAATACAAAGAAGTGGGCAAAGAAGCGTGCCTGTACAAAACAGCGGAGAAGGCTGGTGAAACACTTGGCCTTGGCTTCAATGTCGGGGGTGAGCGAAATCCATTAAAGATTATGCATCTGGAGTATTCACTCCTAAATGTCCGGATGGAGAAAACGTAGGAGAAAAACTTCCGCGAACAGATCCTCTGCAAGAGAATGCTCGACGTCTTCCAACATTTCCTATGACAGCTGCAGAGCGTGTCATGCACACCCCGAGCGCCTAGGACACATACTATCAGGTTGTTCAACTCATACGGAAACGACGTACTTCCAAAGACACAATGCGGCGCTAAGAGTGTTTTACTACTATCTTTGTCACTCCTACGGCATTAGCCCTGATACCACTCTATCAAAAAGCTCCTCTGTGGGGCCGAAACGCGAAAAGCTGGCCAAAAGCGTGGATTTTGAAACTTGTATTCTTTTCTCACAAAACCTATATCTACCGATTTCGTTTCTGTCGCGCATTCGAGGTCGGACATAGTTCTCCTTGACTTCAAGAAACGAACCATGTTCTTCATCGAATTGTCAGCGCTAGCCAAAGGAAATGAAAAGAAAGAGAAGCTATACCCAGAATGATCTGCTAAAATAGTCCTTCTGATCATCGGTGCTCTGAGGAGTGCCATGCTTTTGTTGTTTAATAGACTGAAAAGCATCGTTACTTATCAACGAAATTCTGAGACAGATTCTTCGTGTCCTTAGGGTGCAAGAGACTTTTGTCGGACCATTATATTGAGTTCTTCGTGCAGTGGCGGCGTAGCATGGGTTGGCACGGTCATGAGACGTGGTTACAGCTGAAAAGTTACTGCGATTTCGGCGGTAGCGTGTGCAATTTTCTAGAATGACACCCGCTCTCGTTAAATCCCCGGTTGTCCTGACGCCAATTTTTTCGCTCCTGGTAAAACTTTTGAATTTGCCGACATGTCTCAAATTTATATTTCTCACGTGCGACTTTGCATTTACCGCTGATTTAGTTCACTTTTTGGTGGCGCGATCTGTCATCCGTAAAAACTTATCGACTTGTGGTATCTTAGCACGGAGATCAAGCATTATCGTCTGTCTGTAAATGACCGGCTACATACTTAGTTTTCTTTATTTCTTAGATTCAGAATGCAGCTCATTAAGTTTTAATTGCAAAAAACCAAATTTAAATTATATGTGTACTTTAATTCACAGACGTGGTTACCTAATGGGCACAAACGTTAAAAAACGTTACTAGAACGACTCAAAAACGTCCTATGTCAAATAAAATAACGTTCCTTAAACATAAAATGTTCCAAAGACGTTTTATGGACGTATTTGGAACACGGAACGTTCTCAGAACATTATTTGGTTTTATAGAGGACAGTTTTTAAAACGTTCTAATAACGTATTTTGATTTTTGCGTCCAAGAAACATTTTTAAGACGCTCCAATTAAGTTTTTAAATTTCAGAACCACTGGGTAGCTCTAATTCAAATTTAGTCAATCAATTAATTCAAATAAAGTATGATTGAGTTGCACCTATCGCTCAGAAGTCTAATTATATAACATTTGAAACAATTGTAAATCGGTTAAAAACTGAAGACTGTAGACTATTTCGACAGAAAATTTCTGATTTGGAACGCAACACAACACAAAGGTGTGTCTTGACACACTTAGCATTTGTGCTAAGAGGATAATTTACGGCGAATGTACTAAAAGGCGGGGCTTTTACTTTGAGCGCAAGAGACCTTTACATCTTGAATGTCGTAGAACTCCACGCGTAGAAAATTTAACGTGCATATGCTCTACTTTTCTAGGGAATTATTCACGATGAAAAGGTCTATAGTAGGCCATGACCCCGCGGAAGGATTTCGGTAAGGTAGATCACTGATATATCGGCTGATCTTTGGTCCATGCCAGTAAGTGCCGCAAAACTGTCATAGTCATACTGCTCATTCTCTAAAATCTCAGCTTTAATTCAAGCTAATAACATTCTTTAAATGCTCATGGGCTTCCGCGAAATAACTAAAAATCTTCAAAGCGTCTCTACATCGAGTTACAGTTGCGTAAGCAGCAAGGCTGGCTGACAGTGGTTATCGCTGACTGAAACCTGACGCAGATACGCTTGGAAATTGATATACTATGATCGAAAAGCAATAATCTGGAGAACCTTCAAAGAAGTTCAAAATGTAATGTTAGGAGCAAACTTTTTTCGAGCTTGATTTGGACATAAATACTTTCTTTATAGAAATAAGTGGAAGAGTTATGTTGGTGATCCGCTCATGTAGAAGTACAAAAACTGTTGATGCCAATTTCAGTTTTTTCAGACAAGTTTTCCACGTTACCGCGCGAGTTGAAGTTAAGGTTATTCGAAGCGGAATTTCATATACTTTCCAACAGTTTTAAAACAAAGTTTACCCTTTTTATGTAGCATGCTTTCCTTAGTCTAAGTATTCCACATTGAAAGTTTAGCAATTCCCATTTGTTCTTGCAGAAATAAGTTCGGATGACGACTCACCTCGTCACTCACGCTCACGCTCGCCCCAGCGTAGCCAACCCTCTTCGAGCCAACGAATCCGACCAGCTGACCAATCAGTGTTAGGTAAGTCACTTTTCTTTTAATGACTCGTTACAGGTACGTTTCGCAGCAAACAAATTAACTCGTTACAGTTATATATTTAGTAATTTACTACAATAATCTCGCAAAAAATTATATCACGTCAATGTGACACTTTTTCAGTATACATCAGTTTAAAATTTCATAAAATTCTCTCCAACATGAAGTTTGTTCCTTGGAATTATTTGGTTGAAATGTATGTATTTTATTAAAAACTTGTCTTGTTTGGTATTAAAATAAATCCTTTTTGGATGATAAACTACTTCATTAAAAACTAATGTTTTTAGTTGTACGTTCATCATTTTAGTTCCAAACTCATATCTTAGGTTGAAAATTAATTTGGTAACTGAGAATTTAACTACTCCACATTTAGATGACAAAGTTTATAGATAGATAAACGTTTATTTTTCAGCCTGCTGGCCTTAAAAAATTGACTTGCTTACACATCCATTTTTTACAGAATTTCCTTAAAACTAACCCTTAAGAACTAACATCCATCCATTCCTTATCTCTAAGCCGCACGCTCGTATCGCCTTGCCTTCCTCGCTTCGCCTCGCCTCGCTCGCATGTCCCTACTTTTTCGCATTGCCTCGCTTGCCAACCTCTGTTTTCGCAGCTAATACCTATTACTTATCTACTATTTACAATATTTACATCTTACTTATATCTACTTTCTCTCCTATTTACAATCTTTCCTTCTCCACTCCTCTTCCTCCTTCCTTCTCTTCATCTTCATCTTACCCACCACTCCCTTCACCCATGCTACTGCCCTTTTTTCCCCCTTTTCATGCAACAATGCCTCCATGCTTATCTCACTTCTTTCCACCTCCCCGCACTCCTCCAGCCAGTGCTCCACTCTTGCATCCCCCTTTCCGCACAGTTCACACATCCTCTTCTCTCGAGAGAGCGAAAACCTATTGAAACCCTCCATACAACCACACCTCATCCTCGCTATAAGTTCCTGACTTCCTTTCTCTCCTTTCACACACAAATATTGCGCTCTTGCCCTTGGCATAATCCACACATAGTTCCTGTTCTCCTTCTCCCACCAACACTCCCTAACCAGCCTACTTCCCCCCTCTTCCAAAAATTTCTCCTCATATTTACACGCCCGGCTCCCTGCTAGAATTCCTACACTCGTTCTCCCCGTCTCCCTCCTGAGATGTGGCAGGGATCGGAAACTTTTGGGATGGACCTGAGGTTGAAACGTTCCTTGAGGGTTTGGGTCCATACTGTTCCCTTTCATTTCTTAAGGGTTCGGATCGGGACCCAAATCTTTCACATTCTTAAGGGTCCAGTTTCGAAGCAGAGACTTTAGTTGAGTAAGGGTCCGGGTCCAAGACCGGACCTTCCAAGTTCTAAAGGGTTCGGATCTGGACCCGAACCCTTTAATTTCTCATGGTTCCGAGTCAGGACCGAATCATTGAGGAACCCTTTTATAACGTGTCCAAACTAAAAGGTTCCTTGAATTATATTCAAGAAATTTACAAAAGCGATTTGAGACTGGGCGGAGCAGTTCAGTTAGAGGTATTGAAATTATTGAGTTTACTTGAGATTACGCAAAAGATTTCAACGGAAACTAAAGATGAACAAAAGAGTGGTGCTGTACATTTTTTCTGCGCGGTGAAGATACACGGCATTTTCGGCTGGGCATCAGAGTTCAATGTCTCATATGGCTGCGCAGTAAAGTTGTACGGCACGTATTGCTGCGCAGTAGAGTCATATTTTACATAAAGCAACACTCTTCGCAATCATAGCCTTCCGACCCTATAACTATAATTCATCAACTTTTCAAATTTCCTATCAGAAAACATACAATTTTCAACGTTTTTGAAATAATTAATCTTTGACGGTTCACAATTTTTAAGTAATTAACCTTTGAACGGTGAAAATGACAGCGCAGCTTTCTTTTCCAGAAATCGCATTATTTTAGTTAACAAAAATCTTTCAACGCACTTTGAATGTCAGCTAATACTACACGATAATTATAATAAATACTTGATAGTAATTAGCATGATCTTAAAACGTTCATAGTTATAATAAAAATTTCAGTTTCGCAAAAGAAATCTTGAAATAGTTCAGTATTTCAGGCCTTGAGAATCTATTGAGAATTAATTTTTAATTTTCCATTATTACAAGTTTGAAGTGTAATATTGTAATCTTGAACACTTTAAATTCAGAAGAGTTGAGTAGTTGAGTGTTTGACAAAATAAAATTGAATTAAGATCTGAAATTTGAAGCGATTTTTCTCGGAAAAAGTTATTTTTCATATCTAACAAATTTCGAAACAGGTACGCAAAATTACTAAACTCCATCAAATTATTAGCACTCAATATTTACTTTGATTATAATTACCTTTAGTCAATGAATGTGGAATTTTTTTGACAATCAAATTCATAATTATAACCACATTCAAAACTCATAACATATCAAAATAAGATTGTGTACTTTGAAAAAGATGTAATCCTCTGTTTTCTGTTGCAGAGTTGAGTTCACAATTCGATTGCTTACCTTATGGCGACCCTACACCTGGTGTTTCTCGTGACGGACCTTCCCCTTCTGACAGACATTCCCCACAAAGGACTCTTCCACTTGTCAGATCTCATTCTTCCACCAGGTCCCCTCCTCCTGCCGAGTCTCCTCTTCGTGCCAGGTCCAGGTATCGTTCTTCCGTGCGTCATCCCAAAAGATTAGTTGGATTTAAACTTGATGATCTTACATCTATTCGACTTATTCCAAAGAAGAATCCGAACCGGATATTCGAGCTCCGAAAATACATTTTTCCTCCCAATAAACCAATTCAAATGAGAACATATAATGACATCCAAAGACCCATGCCAACCAACGAAAAAATTGTATTAGTGACGTCCAATGGCGACATCTTTGCAATACTAGAAAGCAAAAATAAAGAAACGCGTTTTAGTGGAATATATAAACTTCTTAGTGGTTGGGAAAAGCGGGTGAAAATGAATATTTACAATGGCGCGGTTGAAGAATTGACTCCACAAGAAATTACGGAATATCCATTAGGCAACTCGAAGAAAATCGAAGAATATTATACAATAGTACTTGTGTGAATCGCAATTCTAGATCACTTTCTTTCAAAAGCTCCTTCGGCTTTAATGAATCATTTAGGTCACTTGTGATGCGCTTCGAGATCGACTGAACTGTCTCAAAAATGCGAAATTTTCTATATTATTTTCAACTTTCTTATATTGAAAGTATGTGTTATTAGTCTCGGTACGTCACACCAGGACTTCATATTCAGATATAGGTTTTTGCACGAATTATACTTTCTTCACAGAAACACATTTCCTTTCATTTTTTGGGCCAGAAAGAGAGATTGAATCTTTTCGATTAAAAAGCTTAACATTAAAAAGTAAAATTTAATCTTTTATTGGCACAAGTAATCGTTCAGAGCATCAGCGCGCACGCCCAAACGTCATTGGGTATACGCGAGCCCCTAAAACTTGTTTTCGTCAATCAATTGTTTTTCCTTCTAATCTTGAAGTACTTAAAGGAATAAATCCAAGATTCTTCCTGGCCTAAACCAATTTAAAGAAAATGTCCAATGAAAAAGGCGTGAGAAAAATTCAAATTGTAGTAGACAATATCATCGCTTATTTTCACAAATGAAAAATAAAACTCCTACTTTTTGAACGCTTTTCGACGAACTTGGGATGTAATCTTTTAATCGCGAGTAGCTTTTGTCTTTAGTTTGTGAATTCGCTGTTTGTATCACCGATTCAGACAACCAAACGCCTATTGATAATAGAAATCGAATTTCGCATTTGAAGCTCGATAGCATGTAATTATATGAACGCTTTGTGCGTTTCCTAAGCGCTCAGCGCATCGCCCAAGTGATATCCTATGAGATATCCTATGTAATCTAAAGTAATCTGAGGTAATCTCAGTCCATCTCAATTTAATGTCAAAGTTTCTTGTCTGCGTGAAAATATACTCCTTTCAAAAAGCGTTTAACTTGGTCATTTTATGCTATACTGATAAAAGTAAACGCAATGATAAAACTTCAGCCGAATATGATGTAATAATAATCACCGAAATGTTTACTGACACCAAAATAATAGATATTTTTTCTTAGCTTCAGTTCTTGACTGTTACGTGATTTTTCCATGTCTAGATGTTTACCTGTTGAAAATAGAAATGTTTACAAGTGAGTCACTGAGGACTCGAATGCCCCTATCACGCACGCGCACATAGAACCTATGTACAAGACGTGGCAGTTTCATGAGAAAAATTTCTACGATGCGATTTGACTCATAGTAATCTGATGAAGGTTAGTATACATGGCAGCATAAATATTCGAGAATTATCAGTCGAAATTCAGAAAATCTATCCAATACCCAGAGGAAAAATGAAGATCTATAGCTACATTCTAATTCTTACTCTTTCGGTTCATCTGGATTTTGTTGGTAAGTTTAATTAGGCTGACCATACTAATAATTTTTATACTTATATCCACTTTCTGACGCTTATGAATTCTGTCCTACGATGTTTTTAATCTCCTGCAAGTTGTTGGAAATATAATTCTTCGTTTGTTAAATATAAGAAGCATTGGGCTATAGTAAAATCTCTAATAGATTTCCCTTTTTCCATGGGACTGCCTAATCTATCGTAGAGGATATAAAGAGATAAACAACAAACGATCATCGACCAGGTGAAACCGAAATTCTTGTTCAAGTATAATGAAACTCCATATTCAGGGCTTCAAAAGTTTCTGATTATGCATCTAAAGTAAACATTACAAAATCCCATATGGGGTGTGGCAATTAGAAGTTTTTGTTCAAATTTGACGAAACTTTGTACTGACGGGTTTTCAAGAATTCTGATCATAACTGAAGAATCAATGTTATAAAATCCAATATCTCTGATCCGATATGGCGGTCGACAATTATTATTTTCATTCAATTCATGAAGCTTCGTATTTAGGGTTTTCTGCACTTTCTGATTATGAATTCAAAATTGAAAAATTGAAAAATTCGAAATTAAAAAATTTAATCTTGAGGATACATTATCGCGGTTGAGAATATTTGTTAAAATTTCCTATGTAGTTGTTTCAAGGAAACCGATTTCGAATTTGATGTAAAAATTACATTATTTACTAAGGCGGTATTGACGCTCTCTATTCAGGGGTTTACGCAGTGGGGGAAGGAATAATTTTCGAAAGGAATGATATTCAGGAAACAATTGGTGCATAAACTAACTAGGGTTACGACAATTTCAGGAGGTAACTAAGGTATTCGTGATTCACTTTTGAAGTGCATAGTCAATAAATTTGACTTTCAGGGCCAACTAAAATTGGGTATGCACTTTCGAGGGTCATGGTTATAAAATGCCAGATGTTTCACACGAATTAAGTAAGATTGAACATACCGGGCGGATCTGTTGGACAATAAGAATTTAATTGGATTCGTCCTCCTCGCGATGATCCTCAGTTCGGCTCGGTGTCAGTTCCTGAAGGACAGGGCGAAGTTGCAACCGCGTTTCTAAATTCACAATTCGCGAAAATAGAACCGACTTTGTAACTCAGCGACCGCTACAAATGAGAGGAGGGCGTGTTTCGACTAGACTTGAGAAGGTAACAAAGAAACTTACTGGTAAGTTACCTATCACAAAGGTTTTTATATATCGATGAGTCGTTTCATTTAATGATAGAGCTGACTCTTTTATCAGATTAAATGAAGATCCAGAATCTACGAGTAATCTGTATTTTGTCCATGTGTTCTTCTTTCTTGTATGGTTTGCAATTGTTTCTATCTTGCTGATATTCGGCCACATCTTCGTAGTCTATCTATGCTTAAATCTCCTCGTGTGTTTTAAATGATAACGGAATTGTATTTGCTTCAGGCCTGGGTATAGATGTTAACATTTGTGGGCGTAAAAAATGGGATATAGGTTTATTCATAATAGGTTTCATTATTTTATTTATGTTTTTCTCTTCAATCGGTGTTTCCGTCTCCAATGCTTCTTGCAAAGCTTCATTTAGATTTGTTGATTCTGTGGGCCTCACTAGCCCTGAAATTTCGTCGCCTTCTTCCATAATATACTTCTTGACTGTCGCTTTTTCTTCCATCTTCAGGGCAAATTCTCTTTCTCTTTCTGAATTATGTTCAGATTGTTATGAATAAAATAGTTCATGATGAACTTTCCTAAAGCGTCGACTGTAAATGTATGCGTTTTCAAATCCTTCTCGCCCATTTTTGTATTTTGTTCTACCTAATCGTTGCTCCCATTCAATCACGAGGGGCTATTCACTAAGAAATCTCAGATTGCTGGCCAAGTGTTTGCAGAAATGAGGTGGTGTGAAGCGTTCCGACATACGCAGCTATACGGTCGCATGTTAAGAGAGTGCAGCAAGAGAGAGAGAGAGGGGGAGGGAAGGAGGGAGAGAGATAGAAAGAGAGAGAGAGAGTATATATATGCTCTGCTTATCCTGTCAGTAGTGGGGAAATCTGATAGGAGTCTTTAGAACCATTGCGGATCGCCGCATGAAAGGGATACGCGAATAGAGAGGGAAGGTATAGACTATAAAAAGTATTCTTGTAAGAAAGAGCCTTAGATCCATTTATTTTATGTTCACGATTGACCTGAGTTCATTGCGAAATCAGCAACGTCACAATTCACACGCTTGAATGAATGAAACTGCAAATTCTGTAGCAAGTAATTCCCAGTTTAAGTATTTGAAATTAAAAATGTGTCGATTTCTATTTGTTCTTGCAGAATTAAGTTCACTGCGTGACTCACATCCTGTACTTCCTCCTAAGAAGAGGTGGCAATCTTCCTCAGGCCCATCTTTTTCGAGCCAACAAAGCCAACAAGTTGTGTGGGGTAAGTAACTTTGTTTTTGAAGTAACTCGTTACATATACGTTATACAGAAACAATATCAACTCGCTGCATTTATTTATTTGAATAATTAACTTTGATTTGTCTAAATTCAACTATAAATTTTGCAAATCAAACACTTAATTTTGGAAATTTACACAATAATACGCTACATTTTTAGATGTGAAGAAGAATATGTTCGAGTATAATTAACAAAATAGGCTCAAAATTGTTTCCACCTTAGATCTTTGACTATTTACTAAAATTTTCTCGCAGTAATTTCTATCATGTAAATGCGTTTCCTTGCATGGAAATATTTCATCATTGATTTCCAAAATAATAATTTTACAGATTTCATTGAAATGACAAAATCTCAAAAATCGTCATACAAAATGACTTTGATATGCAAAATTCTGAAATAGTTCAATTTTTATGCTTCTAAAGAAAAGCTGTCTGTACGTCTGTCTGCAGTCTGCAGTCTGCAGTCCCGATAACTTTCTAAATGCTGATCAGATTGGATTAAGTTTTGGCACACTTTTTTAAGGCTCTTTTTTTAAGGTCTCAAGACGAATATTTTCGACTCGAGAGACGAAAATTGATGTCTTAAGACAACATTATTTGTTTTGGAAAGAATTTGAAGATTTATAACTAGGAGAGAATCCAAAAGGATGCTAACGCCTTCAAATGTTTTCTATCTTTTCCTAACTGCAACAGTTCAATAGATGCTTGTAGAAACTGCCAGTTTTAATATTTTTATGGAAAATTTTCCTGTAGTTGATAAGACCCACCGGTTCCAAATAGTATAAAAACAAATGCATAAGTTATACTGCCGTGTCTCGAGACAGTTTTCCTGGTCTTGTCTTGGCACAGCTACAGCCATAAATGCAAGACAAGTCTGCATATTTCCAATTTCTAGCTGGTGAGACGGAATTAGATATCATGGTCCAGAAGACAAATTAAAGATGTTTAAGACAGAATCAAGACGAAATATTTCTACCCGGGACGGTTCTGATTTTATCCATCAAAAATGTTTTCAAAAAAGGTCCATTTTCCACCAAAACTATGCGAGACATGGAAAAAATGTTGGGAAGCAAAATTGAGCATCTCGTAAAGTTAAACAAATTTTGTTTGAATATTTTTCTCATAAGACGCATATTTGTTGTTGTAATCGTCACAAATGCTATCAAAAAATAAACATTTTTCTGTCAAGCTATTCAAGGTACTAATTTATTATGAATTATTCATTGCTGAGACGCGTAGTTTTTATGTTATTTGTAAAAAATAACATTATAAAATAAAAACTATTTTTTTGTGGAGAAAAACGACATAGGCTACAATGACATGTTTATTAACAAAATCGTTCCTCTAAATTCTATCACACGCATCTTTTCAAATTATAAAAACGTGACAATGAATATATGTCTTTTTCAATGTCAATGCTGTAATTGCAGATTAATGCCACATGAGGAACAAATATTAAATCAATAATAACAAAAATTTGTGTGTATGCTCAAAGAATGGCATAGCAGGATATCGGGAGAACCTGCTCATCGGCATATGCATCTGTAAAGATGTGGCATCCTAACAGATCTGCTCAAATGAGATCTCAATCTCAGTAGAAAATCGCAATAGATTCTATTCAAAATATCAAGAGTGTATATTTTAAAGGTTATTCGAAGAGGAATTTCATGAACTTTTCAACAGTTTTCAAACAAAGTATCTCCCTTTTTATTTTACAATTAATCAGGTTTCAAAAAGTACATAGGCTTGAGTAAATAAAACTAGAACTTTAGTAGCATGCTTTTCTCAGTGTAGGTATTCTAAATTGAAAGTTCATTATTTTCTATTTATTCTCACAGAAATAAGTTCGGATGAAGAGTCACCTAATCCCCCGCGATCGCGCTCACCCCAGCGTAGCCAATCTTCTTCGAGCCAACGAGGCCGACCAGCTGACCAATCTGCGTTAGGTAAGTCATTTTTTTTTAAGTGACTAGTTACAGTTATACATCAGTGTAATTTCTCATAAAATTCTCTTCAATGTAAAGTTGTTTCCTTGAAACTATTTGCTTGAAATTTATGTATTTTATTGAAAGCTAGTTTTAGTTAGTTAGTTAGTTAGTTGTAATGTAGGCGGGGGGGGGGGGGGGGTCCCAACCCCTGGCGCCCGAGCTATAAAGCCTATTGCGCCACACCCGTGTTTATTCTCAATGCAGTACTCCGAATCCGGCCATCCTTCGCCGAGTGTTTTTGGATCTCGGTGGGTTTTTCGTTGTCATCAACGTTCTGAGATTATACCTCTCAGGTGCCAGGTATACCTACCGCACAGTAAACGACGTCCTCCTTTGTTGATCAGGCAAAGTGATCCTCACCCACTCTGCTATTCGGCAGCCTCCCTATGTATGTGTGTGTGTGTTCATTACTCGAAATCAGTCAGCGACCACCGAGCGGAGGTCCCTCGAGAGGGCCTGCCTCTACGCAAGGAGATCGCTGACTCATTTTCGAGTCTTCACAGAATCGGCTTCGACCCCCAAGGCTATTCCCCGCGACATGGGGCCCCACCTTGGTATGATACCAGATTTTTCTGAGGGGACCTACAGTTTAAGGTGGGTTCCGAACCACCGAAGCCCCGGTAGAAGTACATCGAAAAATTTCCATTGGTATTTTGGTTGAAAATTAATCCTTTTAAATGAAAATTCAACTATTCCACATTTAGATGACATAATTTATATATCAGCCCGATTGTATATGTGGCAGGGATCGGAAACTTTTAGGTTGGACCCGAGGTCAAGAGGTTCCTTAAGGGTTCGGGTGGGGATTCGAAACTTTTAAATTCTTGAGGGTCCAGTTCCAAACCGGATACTTTAATGCTTTAAGGATCCGGTTCCGAGACCGAATCTTCTAAGTTTTAAAGGGTTCAACCTTGTATGCTTTAATTTGTATGTTATAAAGTACAGTCTTTTTGCCTTTAAAGTTGAAATATTCTAATTTCAGTGATAGGCATGAAAGAGTTTGCCAGATTATTATAAAAGATACTGGCAGATAAAAAATAGACGTACAAAGTTTCTTACTGACATATTTTCAAATTCTATGGAAAATAAAAAAATTAGATTACGGTAAAAGTGTTCATCTTTTGAGGCTATCCGTGAATCAAGCCATTTTAAGATGTCTTCATATGAGCGGAACTGCTTCTCAACCAGGCCATGTGCCACCGACCGGAACAAGTAATAATTGGACGTTGCAATATCTCCGGAATACAGCGGGTGGGGTAGAAATTCCCATTTGAGCGTTTCCAGGTAGGTTTCGACGCGTTTGGCAACGTGAGGCAATACCATTCCCCAGTGATGGTTTCGTTCAGTTTCAACAGCTCGTAATGAAGGGCACCGACCTGGTCACACCTAATACCCAGCATATCCTTCGCAGCGTGAATATTCGGCCGAGCCAACGCGAAGACATGGAAGCATGGCCGGCAGTCCCCATGACTTCCTTCTCTTTGGATTGCTGTAATGAATCCATTTTTCATCTTCCATCACGATGCTATGAAGGAAACCCTTCCTTTTTTGCCGCTGAAGAAGTTGCTCACAGGCGAAAAAACGAGGCTCAACGTCCTTTGGCTTCAAATCATAAGAAACCCAAGTTCCTTGTTTTTGAATCATTCTCAACGCATGCAATTACGTAAAAATGGCTTTGCGGGTAACTCCTATTGCTGAAGAAAGCTGTTTTTGCGTTTCGCACGGATCCTCATCGAGCAATGCCTCCAATTCAGCGTCTTCAAAGTATTTTGGCCTTGCTTCACGCGGACGGTCGTCAACATTGAAATCACCATCTTTGAAGCGACGGAACCAGTGACGGCACGTTGTTTCACTAGGAGCAGCATCTCCGTAAACTTTTTGGAGCTCTCGATGCGCTCTTGTTATTGGCATATTGTTAGTCAACTGCTTTAATTTTGATATCGAAGCAAAAATCTTAGGTTTCTTCATTTAGGAAACTTAACGTTAATAAAAATGAGAGTATGACTTGGCTTCCGTTTCCAGTACCGATAGAGTTTACACGGTGTTTTACGAGTGCAATCATTTTTTGGCAGGGGAGAAGTGAAAAGTTGAGTGAGTACGGTGAGGGTGTGGTGAGTAAGGGGATTGGAGTGGAGGTGCAAGTGTGAATGAAGGGAGCGGTAGAAAGTGCGAATTTATTCAAAAAAGATAAAAATTGACGGAAGGTGATTTTGAGGTTAGGTTCGTTTCGGCGAGATACGGGGATTTTTGGAAGAGGGTAGGAGTTCGAAGGGTGTGAAGGGAGAAGGAGTAGAGGTGGCCGCACATTGCCAAAAAAAAAAACAGGATAAGAGGGTGAGTTTTGAGTAAGTTTTTTAAAGTTTGGGATTGTGTTAGAAAGTGACGAGGGGAAGGGTGGTGACAGGAGAGAGGGAGTTGAGACAACGGTTCGCACAGAGCGAATCGGGTGAGAAGAGTGAAGCGAGTAGAGATAGCGGTAAAGAGAGAGAGGTTAGCAAGAGGCAGGGGGAACCAGAGTACCTTCAAAAGATTAAAAAGGAGAGCAAATGGAATAGAGTGATAAGATTCAGAATGGGAGAGGGTGTTAGAGCATGTAGGTACTGGATGAATGATGAAGAGAATGTGTGCAGGGTATGTAAGTATGAGCAGGAAACGTGGGTGCATGTTTTAGAGAGGTGTACAGGTGACGAAGGGGAAGGGGAGAGTATAGAAGAGAGATTGAAATGGATTCTGAATGAAAATGGTCAGGGAGAGGAATGGATGAAGAAGCTGGAAGAGCTGAGAGAGAGAGCTGGTTCCACAGGGTAGGAAAAAGCCAAAAAATGACTCCTAAGGAAGGAGAATTACGAAGTAGAGTTGCGGTTTAGAGTCAAATTATGAGATTGATAATAGTAAGAGGAAACGGAAGCCCAGGGCAAATGCGCAAGCGTTTAGAAATAAGAATAGCAATGTAAGACAATTTGTATAAAATAGTTATAAAAAATTATATATTGGTGGAATTGACATACTTCAGACCAATAAAAAGGTAGATTTGATGTTGATAACCTTTATTCAGCTGCCGACGTTTCGAAAACAAATTTGTTTTCCTCATCAGGACAAAGTCAAATTAAAAAATTTCCAAAGTTCATCATAAAAACATCATTGATTATGGATTTCTCCTTCTCTTCATCTCTATAAAAATATATAATAATATTAGTTTAAATTAATATCATTTAAATTGAAAAAAATTAAATTAGATTCAAAAAATTTTGTAGGTTAGAAATTGTAATTATAAATTTTACCTTATAGTTCTTCATATTTTACTTAAAATTTTTATTCATTCAATTGTAGACTTCAATTTAATTTACAAATACTTTTTAAATTATTGTTATTCAAGCTTTAAATTTTGTAAACTTAGTTATGAAGTCAGAGACTTCATAACTTTTTCGCTCCATTTTTGCGAAGAGTAATATAGAGAAAGAGAGGAAGAGAAATCTTAACAAGGATAGAATTAGCATAGACGTGTCATCGATTTATATCATAAGGTACTATAGTTTCTATTTAATTCTAATTACTATAATAAAAATTGACATAGCTGTAAAATTAAATATTATTAATAACCTTATACATTGTTTTGAAATTCAAAATATTACTATTACTAATTAGTTGAAAATGTGAACCTATATTAAAATAAAAAAATTCCTTTATTTAAAAAAAAAATTTTTTATTTGGATAATAATAAAAAATTCATCAATTTAGAATTTTGAAAGAATTCAATTTATCATTCATTTTAAATTAGAGAATCCAAAATTATATTATATATTGGACTATAATTATTAAGATCTGATATTATATTCAAACAATTATTACTATTTTTCTTTATAAAAAACATTTCTGCTATTAATCTTTTGAATTCATTAGGTTCGTGATGTAAAACTAAAACATTATCCCAATCAATCAAATGTCCTGTTTCAACTTGATGTTTTGCTATGACTTTATGGTTTTTTGGATTTTGTCTAAAATTATCATGATGTTCTTTTATTCTTGTAGCAAGTAATCTACTTGTTTGACCTACATAACATTTTTCACAATTTAAACATTGAATTTTATATACTACATCAGTAAGTTGTAAATTATCTAATAAATCTTTTCCTAATTTTATGAATTTATCAAGTTTAGAGTCAATTCTAAAATTTGCTTTAATATTAAAATCATTTAAAATTCTTTTAAATTCAAAAGATAACTTACCATGAAAAGAAATTGATACTATTGGTTTAAAAATTGAATTTCTAACTATATTAGTATTATTTTGGTTGGATAAAGAATTTGTAATTGATTTAATTTTATTGTTAACATGTATTTGAACAAATTCTGTTGGGTAATTATTTAATTATAAAGTTTTTAAAATAAATTCTATATTAGAACTGTGAAATGATTTATCTGATAATTTTAAACCTGTATCAATAAGATTTTTCACTATCGAAATTTTATGTTGTATTGGATGGTTAGAAAGAAAAATTAAATATCTACCAGAATAAGTATTTTTACGAAACCAATCAGTGATGATATTGCCTGAATCAGTTTTTATAACTTTAATATTTAAAAAAGAAATAGAATTATTACTTTCTATTTCATGTGTAAATTTAAGCCTTGGATGATAAGAATTAAATTGATTTATAACGTAACGTAGTTTATCTTTAGGTAATATAATGAAAGTATCATCAACGTATCTAAAATAAGTGTGTAAAGTAAAATTTAAATTTTTTATTACATGTGATTCAAGATCTTGCATAACTAAATCAGCTAAAGTTGGAGAAATAGGAGAACCCATAGGTGTTCCAAAAATTTGTCTGTAAAAATTGTTATTAAATTTAAAAACTGTTTGTTCCATTAAAAATTTTATTCCTTCTTCAAATTTTTCTATAGGTAAATCTGTATAGTTTTTTATATAAATCCATCTACTTAAAATACTATTAATAACTAAATCAATTGGCACATTTGTGAATAATGAAGAAACATCTAAAGAAACCATGATATGATCAGATGGAATTGTTTTATTAATAATTTTATTTTTAAATTCAAAAGAATTTTTTACTTGATATTTTGGTACTATTAATGCTTTTTTAAGAATGTTATTAAAAATATTAGCCATTTTATAAGTAGGAGAGTTTATTAATGAAACTACAGGTCGAAGTGGGCAATTATGTTTATGAACTTTAGGTAACCCATATATTCTAGGAATGTTAGTATCATGAACTAAAATATCTTTTCGTAATAATTCTTCACCTAAATATCCATCAATTCTCCAAGAATTTAACAATTTAAATGTCTTATTTTTTAATTCTTTTTCAGGGTTCTCATTTAATTTTTCATAAGTTTTTGTGTCATTTAATCATTCTTGCATTTTTTTATTATAAGATTCTTTTTTTAGTAATATTATTCACAAATGTGCCAATTGATTTAGTTATTAATAGTATTTTAAGTAGATGGATTTATATAAAAAACTATACAGATTTACCTATAGAAAAATTTGAAGAAGGAATAAAATTTTTAATGGAACAAACAGTTTTTAAATTTAATAACAATTTTTACAGACAAATTTTTGGAACACCTATGGGTTCTCCTATTTCTCCAACTTTAGCTGATTTAGTTATGCAAGATCTTGAATCACATGTAATAAAAAATTTAAATTTTACTTTACACACTTATTTTAGATACGTTGATGATACTTTCATTATATTACCTAAAGATAAACTACGTTACGTTATAAATCAATTTAATTCTTATCATCCAAGGCTTAAATTTACACATGAAATAGAAAGTAATAATTCTATTTCTTTTTTAAATATTAAAGTTATAAAAACTGATTCAGGCAATATCATCACTGACTGGTTTCGTAAAAATACTTATTCTGGTAGATATTTAAATTTTCTTTCAAACCATCCAATACAGCATAAAATTTCAATAGTAAAAAATCTTATAGATACAGCTTTAAAATTATCAGATAAATCATTTCACAGTTCAAATATTGAATTTATTAAACAAAATTTATATTTAAATAATTACCCAACAGAATTTGTTCAAATACATGTTAACAATAAAATTAAATCAATTACAAATTCTTTATCCAACCAAAATAATACTAATATAGTTAGAAATTCAATTTTTAAACCAATAGTATCAATTTCTTTTCATGGTAAGTTATCTTTTGAAATTAAAAGAATTTTAAATGATTTTAATATTAAAGCAAATTTTAGAATTGACTCTAAACTTGATAAATTCATAAAATTAGGAAAAGATTTATTAGATAATTTACAACTTACTGATGTAGTATATAAAATTCAATGTTTAAATTGTGAAAAATGTTATGTAGGTCAAACAAGTAGATTACTTGCTACAAGAATAAAAGAACATCATGATAATTTTAGACAAAATCCAAAAAACCATAAAGTCATAGCAAAACATCAAGTTGAAACAGGACATTTGATTGATTGGGATAATGTTTTAGTTTTACATCACGAACCTAATGAATTCAAAAGATTAATAGCAGAAATGTTTTTTATAAAGAAAAATAGTAATAATTGTTTGAATATAATATCAGATCTTAATAATTATAGTCCAATATATAATATAATTTTGGATTCTCTAATTTAAAATGAATGATAAATTGAATTCTTTCAAAATTCTAAATTGATGAATTTTTTATTATTATCCAAATAAAAAATTTTTTTTTTAAATAAAGGAATTTTTTTATTTTAATATAGGTTCACATTTTCAACTAATTAGTAATAGTAATATTTTGAATTTCAAAACAATGTATAAGGTTATTAATAATATTTAATTTTACAGCTATGTCAATTTTTATTATAGTAATTAGAATTAAATAGAAACTATAGTACCTTATGATATAAATCGATGACACGTCTATGCTAATTCTATCCTTGTTAAGATTTCTCTTCCTCTCTTTCTCTATATTACTCTTCGCAAAAATGGAGCGAAAAAGTTATGAAGTCTCTGACTTCATAACTAAGTTTACAAAATTTAAAGCTTGAATAACAATAATTTAAAAAGTATTTGTAAATTAAATTGAAGTCTACAATTGAATGAATAAAAATTTTAAGTAAAATATGAAGAACTATAAGGTAAAATTTATAATTACAATTTCTAACCTACAAAATTTTTTGAATCTAATTTAATTTTTTTCAATTTAAATGATATTAATTTAAACTAATATTATTATATATTTTTATAGAGATGAAGAGAAGGAGAAATCCATAATCAATGATGTTTTTATGATGAACTTTGGAAATTTTTTTATTTGACTTTGTCCTGATGAGGAAAACAAATTTGTTTTCGAAACGTCGGCAGCTGAATAAAGGTTATCAACATCAAATCTACCTTTTTATTGGTCTGAAGTATGTCAATTCCACCAATATATAATTTTTTATAATGTTATATTACTCAGACAAACAACATCACTCTATTCCATCATCAATCTAACTAATAAAATAGTTAATAAGATAGTATAAGGCTTGTTTGTAAGAATACATGTAATGGTTATGTAAAGACTCTCAAACCCGTAAAAGGGAGAGAGTATAAACAAATAAAGAGGGAGTATGACTTTTTATTCTCAATTTGTAATTGGTTTCAAGCAAGTTCATTACCATTGCCGATTTTTTATTTTATTTATTTAAACATGTGAGGTAAATTCAGACATACTAAAATTGATAATTTGAATTACTTGAGGGGATTCGGACCAGAATCTAGAACCAGTTAAGGCTTTATTAAGGCTTCATCTCGCTCTAGATCCTGGTCGAGACCCCTTCAGTCACTTGAACTATCAATTTAGGAATGTCCGAATTTTCTTCACATGCCCGAAATCACTTCGTTTAACGGTATTGATTTCAACTATGGAAAACAATTAAGTCTTGGCATTTGTTTAAGAATTTTTGGAATAACGTTTATTCTCTTCATGAAACCAATTTGTTACATTTAGAAAGTATTTCTGAATGAATTTTTAACAATTTCAACTTTATTCGCAGTCTTTTCATTCTTCAACAAAAATTATACTTTGATTTTTCCTTCTTCGTTACAATACTTTTTTAATAACCACAATGAATAATAAGCAACCTTATGCATATACAGGGACAAAAGGTTATTTTTAATGTAATAACTTTGAAACATACAGAACTTATTTATGGAAAAACTTTAATTATTGACTGCTGGATTTCAGACCTTTTAAAATTTGAGATCAAGGCATCGACAACTGCAATTTGGTGATTGTAAATTTTCTTTTTTTAGAGCTAATATGCACATTAAAATCGCAAGAAATAAGTTGAAGACACATCCGGTTTAAATTCAGGTCTTGCAGTTGAAAGACGACAATTTCGGATTGATTCTAAAACTTAGGAAAATTTTCCACAGACCGCATTCTGACCAAAATTTTAGGCGGGTGATCGTGAACTTAATCCATATAGTGCTCATAGTTTTTTTCTTGCTCTCCCCGAACTGCAGTGTATGTGTGTATAAAAGCCCATTACGTTCTGTAAAATAACATGCTAATAGGGGCGCAACTTTGCTTCCGCCGTTTTTCGATAGAAGGCTGCAGTGGTAAATGCCGGTCGAAATAGGCGGGTCAAGAATTGCATACAGTAAGCTTGAACATCGGTCAACACAACCACAGCACCAAATTAGTGAATTTTTCTTTGCATCTGAAATTTATTCTCGATCGAAGAAGTCAGTTTGCGAGCCAAATTCTCCTTATTTGCGGGAAGGTTCGATTTTCTGCTCTCATTTGAAAAAAACTGCGGATGAAACTCATCGAATACTCTCAAGTGCTTACGATGTGGCTGCTCTCAGTGAGAGAACGTGTTGTGAGTGGTTATAATGTTTTTAGAGCAGTGATTTTGATGTAAAGGACCGGCATGGTGGTGGAAGAGAAAAAATGTTCGAAGATACAGAACTGGAGGCATTACTTGCTGAAGAATCGTGCCAAACCCAAGAAGAATTAGCAGAACATTGGGAGCCACTCGGCAAGCAATTTGGAAACGCCTCCTAGCCATGGAAATGATTCAGAAGCAAGGAAAATGGGTTCCGTACGAATTTGGGTACGAATTGGGTTCCACACGAAAGACCGGTCAAGACATACTTGGAAATTCTGAAATGGGAAGTCTTACTCCACCTGATGTACTCTCCAAATATTGCTTCTTCCGACTACCACTTGTTCCGATCGATGGCACATGGCCTGGATGACTAGCATTTTCACTCTTATGAAGAAGTCAAAGAATGGATCGATTCGTGGATCGCCTCAAATGAAGAATCGTTTTTTCGAGATGCTATCCGACAGTTGCCCAGAAGATGGCAGAAGTAGTGGCCAGTGATGGAAAGTGCTTTGGATCATAAATAGGTAATCACTCTTTAAGAACAAATCTTCAAATTTTAGGGAAAAATGGCAGAAGCAAAAAACAGCGGAAGCAAAGTTGCGCACCTAATAAATAAAACTTTTCCGGGATCCTTCTCAAATATTGTTCCCTTTATATGCGGGTACAGAATTCGATTAATTTCCTATGAAAATCTTTCCTAATTTCCCAATTTTGGAACTAGAAGTTCAGTATATATAAGGATACTTAAAAATAATTTTCTTCTTCCAGAGTTAAGTTCCCAGTTCAAGTGTCTTCTTAATGGCTCCCCTATTCCTGGTAGTCCTCGTGTTGGCTCATCATCTTCTTCTGACATACATCATCCTGCTAGGTACCCTTCCCCTGTCGAGCTACCTCTTCGTGCAAGGTCCAGATCTCCTCCTGCTGAACCCGCTCTTCTTGCCACGTCCAGGTCTCCTCCTGCCAGCACACCACCTACCAGGCTTGGTTTTTCTAGCGTACTTGGATATAGTCTTGACCAACTTCCATTTATTCGACTTACTCCCAATACAAATCCGAACCGGCGATTCGAACTTCGAAGATTTACTTTTCCTGCAGATAAACCAGTTAAAATATCTGTGAGACGGCATATATTTGGACCCCAGCCGACCCAAGAACAAATTGTATTATCAACATTCAATGGTGACGTATTTGCATTTTTGGAGAGTGATCATTTTTTTGGTGGAATATATGCATTCAATCCTCGCTGTAAAGGTCCAGGACGGGCAAAAATCAACATGGGAAGCGGCAGGATTACCCCATTGACCGCTAATGAAGTCAGAGAATCTCCAGTAGGCCCCCAACGCAAAATCTCCGCTTATTTCACAGTAGAGTGTGTGAACCACAATACGCTACACCATTAATTCAATAACAAAAAAATGGTGACCAATAAAATTCCTTGATTTTTTTCAAATTGTTGTTGGCTAGGTTCATTTTTCACTCACCAGGTTTCTGTGGCGCGTCAAGTTCAATTTATAATTAATTTCTATGCAATTATTGCTAGCTAATTATTTTATCTGCGGATTCCAAAAAACATATATAGTTTTAATACAGGCAGGATGCCCATGGAGAGATCCCCTGGCGCTGAAGCTATAAAGCCTATTGTGCCAAATCTAACTTTTTATATTATCTATACCTTTTTTCATAGCAGTGTCTACGTAAACCGACATGATTCAGCTATTCGTACCGAAATTTCGGTACACATAGCCCTGGCCTTTTTATACGTATATTAACTAAAGAACATTTCTTTCTGGAAATTTCGAAATTGTTGATATTATTAAACCACGAATGCTTTCATTCAGCATTATTTGTTTTCGAAGCCATTTACGCTTACAAATTTCAAAAATTAGAAATTATCTTATATTTGTAAGTTGGTCCAGCTCAGTCCTGCTTGTCGAGCGTTACCGTTACCAGTTCTATATGTTACATTTTCGACGACTGTGACTTCTTTCAAATTTAAACTATAATTGAAAATATTATTTCGTCCTGACTTAATTATATTTAAAGGAAAAATTACAATTTTAATTAATATTTTGCCTCATTTCTGAATGTTTTCTTTGAAAATTATGTAGCCTCAGTTTATTTTTGAAAATAATTTCTTTTACTAGAATAATAAACAATACAGTTTATGAACTTTTGGAAATTTATGTTATTTTCCTTTATTTACATTTCCAAAGGCAATTACATCCTTCTAACTGTAATTAACAATACAAAATTAGGAATGTTTAGAATTTTATTTAAATTCTAGTTACATTTTCAATGAATTTGACTTTCATCTAATTGTAACTATTATTGTGATCTTAAACAATTGAAAATATGAATTGAAGGGGCACACTGCATACGGGCGTAATTGCCAAATTTCGGAAGTTGGTTAAAATCCAAGTTTGGTATTTTTTATGAAGTAATTTTATCTTCGAAAAATGTATATTATGGTGTTTTGGATGAGGAATGAATAAGGCGATAAGGCGATCTCATCGACGATGGTCGATCTATGTTCATTTGAACTCGAGATGTTTGTTTTCATAAGAAGCTTCTTCGGTAAGTAACTTCGGTCCTCTGACTTATTTTTTTAATAGAAGGCTTTTCATCAACATTTTTAATATTTTATTCGTAGTTTGAAAAATTCTTTTTCGATTAAACGTTTTAGTCATAGTTCAATTACATCTTCAAAATGTTTGAAAATTTCCAAGTTTTCAGAACTGTTCATATTTTTTAATTACAGCTTTTAATGAATTTGGGAAATTTGTGTTTCGATTTTTTCTAATACATTTTGTTAATTTTTTATTTGAACACCAATTTTGCATTTTTGTTTTAATTTTCCAGAATTACTATTTTTTTTTAATTTTCAGATCTTTAAAAAAAGCTTTTACATCTGTGTTGAAACTATCTGCAAATAATTTCCGGTAGTTAAGACTGATTAAAAACATTGTTTATTACCTTATAAACAAATTATTGAACAAAAGTTCTTTTCGGGATTGAGAATATTTAGCTCATAGAAATCTAGAGTTTTGGTATGGAACGTGCGACAAATAAAAGATTTATTACTGTTACTTAAAAGAGGATGCTATTTGGCAATTAAAAAAAAATAATGAATTATTTGAACAATTTTCATGAACAAATTCAGAGTTCGTCTATTTTTTATCTTACATTTAAACATACATGCAGCTATAACCTTTTTGATAATAAGCAGAACTTTTCTATCTGAACTA
The DNA here is from genome assembly GCA_932178445.1 of Andricus quercusramuli. Lineage (NCBI taxonomy): Eukaryota > Metazoa > Arthropoda > Insecta > Hymenoptera > Cynipidae > Andricus > Andricus quercusramuli. The sequence continues at coordinate 220,803 of CAKNXH010002088.1, read as the reverse complement.
TATTATTAAAATCAAAACAATTTGAACATTTTAAACAAATTCATTTTTATGAAAAAATAATTGCACAATATATCTAATGAGAATTGAAAACCCAGTACAAATTTTAATAATGGTAAACAAATTTCTTTTCACTAATTTCAGTCTTTCTTATTTTTGTTAATTGCTTCCAGTACTTTAATAATCTCTCCAATAAAATCGTATTGTACTTTTTAAAGATTTTTTGAAATAATTTTTCACATGCAATATATTTTTCCCCAAAAAAATTTAAAAAAATTAAGATAGCTTTCAAGCAGAAAATTTTTTTTATTATAATTATGAATAATGGAAAATTCGGAATATTTAGCAATTAGTTTTATTTTTATTTCAGTTACATTTTCGGCGACTATGACTTCTTTCAAATTTAAACTATTTTTAAAATATTACGCAATTGAAAATATGATTTCATTCTGGACTGAATATGAATTATTAGAATTATTATTATTAGAATTATTATAATATGAATTCATCTTTGATATTTTTAAGAGAAAACATTAAAATTTGAATTAGTTTTGGAATTTGAAGAAGTTTAGAAAATTTAAAGAATGTGTTCATCCTTGGCTCATTTATCTTTAAAGAAAATGGAGTCAACTGAGAATATCTTTCCGGTGACTTTTTCCTATGCTTGATATATTCCCAAGAATTATTAATTATTTGAACAATTTTCATAAACAAATTCAGAGTTTGGCCATTTTTCCACGAATAGAGTTTTGGGTATTTTTCAACAAATAGGCTAAATTCTTTTAAAGAATTAACTGAGAATATCTTTCCCGTGACTTTTTTTCATGATGCTTTACAAATTTCCAAAAACTATCAATTTTTCAAATAATTTCCATGAAAAAATTAAGACCTTGGCCTTTCTCACTGAATATGATGAATAAGTTCAGGGTATCGAGAAAGAATGTATTTCAAATAACTTTTTCCTACAATACTTTGCAAGTTTATATTAATTATAGATTATGCCAACAATTTTCATAAACTTATTCAGAGTTCAGCTATTTTTCAAGGAATAGGTACAGTTTGTTAACAAAGTCAATGACTAATGTCTTTCTGATGACACTTTTCTATATTGCTCCGTAAATTCACAATAATTATTAATAATTTGAACAATTTGCATGAACAAATTCAGAATTTGGCTATTTTTCAACGAATAGGCTCAATTTATTTTACAGAATCAACTAAGAATATTCTTCCGATTACTCGTTCTTATGAAGCTTCGCAAATTTACAAGAATTACCAATTATTTCAACAAATTAAGAGTTTGGCCACTTTCCATCGAATAAGCTCAATTCCTTTACGGAATCATTAATAATGTATTTCCAATAACTCTTTCCTATGATACTTTGCACATTTACATTAATTGTTAATTACTTAAACAGTCTTCATAAAGATATTCAGAGTTTGGGAATTTTTTAGAAATCGGCACAATTTGTTTACGGAGTTAACTAAGAATATCTTTCCAATTTTCCAATTTATTGGAACAATTTTGATTTAAAAATTAAGACTTTGGATATTTCTCAACGAATAGGCTCAATTTTTTACAGAATTAAGTAAGAATATCTTTCAGATTACCTTTTCTATTTCTCCTGTTTAGTTCAAAATCCATTTATTTTGTTGAATTTTGTTTCGGGTTGAGAATTAAGATTCTAGCTTGAAGATGCATCTTTTTTGTTAAAAGGATAACTTCTTGGTTAAAAGTTGAATTACTTCGTTGAAAATTCATTTTTTGGTCGGAGAGCCATCAATTCTGTTATAAAGGACCTCGCACCAAATACATGGTAAAAAAGGTCTCGGTGAGATTTTCAAAGTTTTTGATATTTTCAGCTCATGCTCTCCTGATCAAAAATCCTTATGGCAAAAACTCAAATGAGGAACCTCTTCTGCCCCAAGACGATTTAAAAGTCAGATTTGAGTATATATTTTTACCTCTGGAGTGGAATATATCACAGACTTTTTTTCCACCCTTTGCATTGCTCTGGTGTACGTTTTTGCAGAAAAAGAATGGCACGGAAGAACAGTGCGATGTAATCACGTTGGAAGTCATAAGCGGTAAGCGTACGGGCGATGCGCTAAGCGTTTGGGCCTTACGCAAAGCGTTGATATAATTGCATGAGCTTCAGACGCGAAATTCGATTCCTATTATCAAGAGGCGTTAGGTTGTCTGAATCGGTGATAAGAATAGCTGATTCGCAAACGCATGACAAACGCTACTTTCGTTTGAAGTATTGCATCCTCAGTTCGTCGCAAAGCACTTACGTTGAATGACCAGACAAAAGAATCGATACCCTGCGTTGAAATTTGGCACTGATCAACCACTTTATGTCAAACACTCTAAAGCACCTGATTCATTATAATAAATTTAAATTTAAAATTTAGAATTTAAAATTTAAGGATTTTTCGAGTTTCAATCGTGTGCGAAACTATGAATGTTGCCGACGTTTCGTGAACATTGCAGTTCACTTCTTCAGGGCTGACCTGAAACTGAAGCTTCAGGTTATGTTGTTCTTATATATGTATTCTCTACGATGCCTTTGATTGGCCAGAGCCATGTATTACTCTAAAGCACCTTTTGCAGAGTTCTCCTTTTGTGACAATGCTTCCCTCCTACCTCCAACGATAAACATTTAAGAAGAGCACTCAGACAACAAAATAAACTCCCAGCGTTGCTGTTTGGCTTTGATTCGCCAGTTTCAATGAAGCAGTCTAAAACACCTTATAGGGAATGCTTATCGCGTTCTACCGGTCCCACTTTAACTTCAACGCTAAGCGTTAAAGGAAGCATCCAGGCAACAAAATCAACTCCCAGCGTTGCTGTTTGGCTCGGATTAGCCAGCGTAAGGCAAGTAGTCTAGAACACCTTGTAAGGAATACATATCTCCTACTTACGCTTCCACCTTAACTTCAACGCTAAGCGTTTAAAAATTCAGCCAGACAACAAAATCAGCTTCCAGCTTTGCTGTTTGACGCTGATCAGCCAGTTCAAGTCCGCAATAATCACTTGATTGTGTTTAATGTCAGAGTCACTTGAATCACTTGCATCCACCTGATGTTACATATTCATATTGATGTTATATACGTATAGTCTTGAATTGATAGAAACAGAAACCCAGATAAGCGCGATATTGATATCCACAAACGTGATGGTTTCGGTAGGCCACCACTTATCATCACACCTCTCACGAGGCTGTGCATTAATAGCAACCAATCTATTCGGAATGGAATAGCGATAATCGGACATGACCCCTCTTGCTTGAGACTAAACGTGCTGATACAAACTGCGAATCGTGGTTGTAATTTTTGTAATGCTATTGTTGACATCCACAGGCTTTCTTTGGAAAGTAGAGCTAACCTCTTCATTTCATTGAACATGTACGTCCCCAGGAACGTTGAATCTTGCTTTTCCTGGTAGTTGTTGTTTTTCTTCTTCTTTCTTTTCTCGTTTTTATTCCTACAGCCGTTGTTACCTGGGTTGTAATTTACTGTGACGAAGGAGCAGTTCCGGAAGCTGTTCACGTATTATTATCCAGTCCCTCGACAAAAACGCTTTAGGTACTCCTTTTCTCACTTTGTTGCCTTGACTGTAAAAAATTGTAGTTCCATTGAAAATGTCGAAGTTGTAGGCATTCTGCGGGAGGCTCGGTAATTGCCTCGCCCTCACTTATCATTGTTAATGTTGGGTTTTGCGGAGTAGCTTCAGTGTATTTTGTTTGTGTCTCTTAATGATCAATGGGGAGTGGGATTTTTGTTGAATGAACAAATTAAAAATTGTCGAGTGGTCACTTGGGCCTCGTTAGAAAGAGAATATCTATTCTTGTCATTCTGTTTTTGAGTGGGGCAAAGGCCCACTCGTTAGAATTGTTTACTACATTGTAATACTAGTCATGAACTTCTTGGATCAATTATATCAGTGGTTAAGCTTAAGATGTTGATTTTCTCATACCTCACCTCTCACTGCGTCCACCCCTTACTCCGCCACTCTACTGGAGTTATCGGGCAAATGCATTGTTTTATTCGTAGCGTTAATACATGTTTTGGTAGTTTTGATTGCTGAAAATTACTTGGCGCCCTTCAGGCATCTCTTGGACTTGTTCGGAGTACAAGTTTCAATTAGAGATATTGAATTTTACACAATCAGCAAAAAAATACCCTTATAGTACGTAACGAAAAAAGATCTTCTGATGTTCCTGTGCAAGTTGAGACAATCACTTTCTGATGAGTTCCTGAAAGTTGTGTTTCAATACTTTAGCAAACAAGCTACAGGCCTGGTTATTGCTACTGTCAGGAGATTATTGCACATGTAAATCGGGAGCTCGCACTGTTGGCTCGTATGCACATATTGCAAACGTATTATGGTTCTTGGTATTTGCACGGCATCAAGAAAATGTTAGATATCCCTTAATTTCTCTCGATAACGCGATCCTTGATGCAACAAATAGGCCTCAACAACAAAACCCCAATGATGAGCCCGAAGAATTTGAAGACTGAAAGCAACAAATCAGATCACCTAACCGCATTTTCTACCAAATGATCACCTATTTCACATTTTATTTATTCTTGCTGCTAAATAGTATCAATTTTCATGATTTTTCATGGTAACAGAGAAAACAAAGAGATCTTCTCTTCCTGTGTTGTTATTTCGTTTTGTTATTCTTACTATATTTTGTCTTTCTTTCTGAGGATTGCTATCCCACAGAAGCTACTCACCAAGATTAGATTGTCATCTGCACTGATATTATTACCACTATACATTGTTTTTCATTGTTTCTTCTATATTTTATTTTGTTATGTTAAGAAATATGCATACTAATGATACTCCATTACACAAAATTACCTGCAAACGCGTTGCAGTTGATTGAAATCATCGTTGAATTATTTGCAATTATCTGAATGCAGTTCGCAATTACTTGAAATCATATCGAAATCACTTACAACTACAATAATTCACTCGTATGCAGTTGTCATTAATGCAGCCGCTTGCAATATTTTGCTTCCACTTGTATTTATTTATTGTTTGTTTTTATTATACCATTAAGATGAATCCGTTCCGGGGTAAGCGTAACTCGTTCAGTTCTAGACTAGTTGCAAGGGTAAGTTATAAGGTTAAGTAAAGGATGTGTAGGAGACGAGATAGATTTTAGATCAAGCTAGAAGTCGCGTGCTTATTCATACAATACACTCGTGTCACAACATCGCTCCGACACGGGTCACTCATCAAGCTCTCCAGCTACCGCCACAGTTGTAATTTTTTATGATTACCAAAACAGCACCACTGGTGGTTGATTTTGTGATCTACGTACGTAGTTACTTTCACGCTTAGCGTTGAAGTTAAAGTCGGAGCATTGAAACGAGATAAGCATTCCTTATAAAGTGTTTTAGAATTCTTGACTTAACTGGCAAATCAAAGCCAAGCAGCAACGCTGGCAGTTTATTATGTTATCTGAGTGCTTGTCTTAAACGCTTAGCGTTGAAGGCAGGATGGGAGCATTTGCACGAAAGGAGAATTCTGCAAGAAAGGTACTTCAGAGTGCTTGCAATAAACTGGATGATCAGTACCCAATTGCAACGCTGGGTATCGATTCTTTTGTCTGGCCATTCAACTTAAGCGCTTTGCGACTAATTTGGGATGCAATCTTTCAATCTCAAGTAGCGTTTGTCATGCGTTTGTGAATTTACTATTTGTATCGCCGATTCAAACAACCAAACACCCCCTGATAATAGAAATCGAATTTCGCGTTTGAAGTTCGTTAACATGCAATTATATGAACGCTTTGTGCGTTGCCTGGGCGCTTTGCACATAGCCTGAGCGCTTAGCGCTTATCAATTTCAACGCGTAAACATCGTATTGTTTGTCCGTGCAATTCCTCTTCTACACAAACTTGCGCGAGAACAATGCCAAGGGTGGAAACAAAGTCTGTGATATATTCCACTCCGAAGGTAAAAATATGTACCAGAATCTGACTTTTAAATCGTTGTAGCGCAAAAAATGTCCATAATTCAAGTTTTTGCCATAATGATTCTTTGTTCTAGAGAGAATGAACTAAAAAATATTGAAAACTTTGAAAATTCCACCCGGACCTTTTTTTACCATATATTTCTTAAAGTTTCTGGTCTCCGAATTTTTTGTACGTAAAAATATACTTTTTTTAAAGAGTCATTTTATGCTATACCAATAAAAGTACAAGCAATTATAGAACATTAAACAAATTTGATGTGATAATAATTACCGAAATTTGTACTGACACTAAGGACTTACATGCCTCTATTACTCATGCGCACATAAAGCGTATTTACAAAACGTGGCAGTTCCATGGCAAAAATTTCCACGAGGCGAATTGACTCATAGTGATCTGATGAAGGTTAGTATACATAACAGCACAAATATTGCAAGATTCTCAGTCGAAATTCAGGAAATCTAATCAATACCAAGAGGAAAAATGAAGATCGCCAGCCACATTCTAATTCTTTCATTTTCGGTTCATCTGGATTTCGTTGGTAAGTTTAAATAGGCTGACCATACTCAGTATTTGTATACTTATATCCACATTCTGATGCTTATGAATTCTTCGGTTGTTAAATATAAAAGGCATTGGGTTATAATAAAATCTAATCGTTTTCTTATTAAGTTTCTTACCACATAAAAAATATTTGTACCTACCTTCATGTTTTAATATTAATTCTTCTATCTTTTGTACAAGAGGAGACCCATATAGTTTCAATGTTTTCTAAGTGCGTTGTAATGTTTCCGTTTGGTGACTAACCTCCCTCCACTTGATGAAAAATAAAACTTGTCAAAGTTTGAGTACTAGGGTTGGTCCAATTTGTTCAAACTAATCAACATTAACCCGTGCCCCCGGGGTTTCAAAATTACGATGGGCTTTATAATGTGAATAGCTCGGTTTTCGAACAAATTAAAAATATAATGACTTGTTAGTACCTTCTTATAAATTAGAGTTTAGTCCTCTTCTAAGGAATCTTCAGGAAATGAGTTCCACAAAATGACTTTTGATTTGGAACGACCTCATCCCCTTTTATTGGGCCCAGAAAATGCCCCAAAAATGCAAAATAGCAGTTGTATGCAAAATTATTGTTAAAGACGGTATTTTTCGGAACCTTTCCATTTAACTATGACGAAACAAAGAAATTTCAAAAATCATTCAAAGATATATGCAGAACAATTAAAAGTATTTTAAAATATAGGAAAAATCACTATTTTCACGATTAATTTGAATTATGTTTCATCGTTTCAAAGTGTCCTCTTATTTTGTAGTATAAAGAATTAACCAGGAGTGTTACAGGATACTTTCTAAATAGGTGATCATGTGCCAAGGGGAGAAGAACAGCGATTTTCGTTGAGCGTAAGCTCTTAGAAGTTTCCAGATTAGAAGTTTATGCTAACGCATTCAAAGTCAAAATTATATATTCTAATATGGTAGATCTAATATGGCGATTTACAGACTGGCCTCATAGATTTCCCCTTTTTCCAAGAAACTGCCTTATCTACCGTAGAGAATCTGAAGAGGTGAACAACAAAGGATCATCGACCACGTCAAACCGACATTTTTGTTCCATGAAACTCTATATTTAGGGCTTCATAAGTTTCTGGTTATGCATCTAAAGTTGAAATTAAAAAGTTCCATATGGCACTTGAAAATTAGACATTTTTATTCAAATTTTACGAAACTTTGTACTGACGGGTTTTTAAGAATTCTGATTATAATTAGGGAGTCAATGTTATAAAATCTAATATCTCTGATCCGATATGGCGGTTAGCAATTATAATTTTTGTTTAATTCATGAAACTCCGTATTAAGGGTTTTTTGCAGTTTCTGATACGAATTAAAATTTCGTATCTATTTGTTTCAAGAATGCCGATTTCGAATTTGATGTAAAAATTACATTATTTACTGAGGCGGTCATGAAACTTTCTCTTCAGGGGTTCACGCAGTGGAGGAAAGAATAATTTTCCATAGTAATGATATTCGGGAAATAATTGGTGAATCAACTAACTGGAGTTGCGACCATTTCAGGAGGTAACTAAGATATTCGTGATTCTTTTTTGAAGTGCAACAACAAAAATGGCGATATACATACAGGGTGAACTCAAACTTCACAAAATTTAACAAGATTCATACAAAATATGGATTAGTATGCTCAAAGATAACTAATAACAAGAATCTTGCGCTACTGACAATGTGAACGAATAAGTTTGACTGAAAGGGAAAACTAAAGTTTCACAAAATATGACTAGATGCACAGGCAACATTGATCAGTAAGCTTATTCGTAACTATTAACAAGATTTTTGCTCTAGTAACAATTTGTTGTAGAGTCTAGTCAATAAATTTGACATTCAGCGCCAAGTAAAATTGGGTTTTGCACTTTCGAGGGTCAGGGTTATAAAATGCCAGAGGTTTCACACGAATTAAGTAAGACTGAGCCTACCAGGTGGATTTATTAGACAATAAGAATCAAATTGGATTCGTTCTCCTTGCGATGATCCTCAGTTCGGCTCGGTGTCCGTTTCTCGACGACAAAGCGAAGCAGCAACCACGTTCCAAAATTCACAATTTGCAACAATAGGACCGACTTAGTATCTCAGCGACCGCTACAAAAAGAGAGTAAGTTTCGACTAGACTTCGAAAATTCCCGGTAACATAAAATTGGAGAAGGTAACAAAGAATCTTACTAGTAAGTTACCGAATATACGAGAATTTACAAGAAAGTTATTTGAAGAATTGTGAACCAATTACACCTATCACGCAGTTTTTTGTGAATCGATGAGACGGTTGATTCAATGGTAGAGCTGAGTTTTTTATCAGATTATGTGAAGATACAGAATCTACGAGAAACCTGTATTTTTTCTATGTGCTCTTCTTCCATGTATCTTCGGCCATTTCTTCGTAGTCAATCTGTTCTTGAATCTCCTCTTGTATCATTTCCTCATTCTCTAAGTAATTTTCCTCTTCCTCTTGTTCCCTGTTTATCTGGACTTGCGTTTGAGGTGGTCGTTTGAGATTTTGGGTACTCTGAAAGTTTTGGGGCTCAACGTAGCACTAAGCTGCGAAGTTTCCCGTTTTTCGGCATTTATTGCACTTCATTTGTCATCGGCCGGGGTATAGACGTTAAGATTTGTGGTCGTAAAAACTGGGATATAGTTTTATTAATAATAAGTTTCGTTATTTTATTTCTATTTTTCTCTTCAAACCGTGTTGCCGCCTCCAACGCTCTTCGCGAGGCTTCATTTAGATTTGCAGATTTCATCGGCCTCACTTGCCCTGAAAGTCCGTCGCGTTGTTTCCTAATATACTTTTTAACTGCAGCTTTTTCTTCCATTTTCAATGCAATTTTTCTTTCTCCTTCTGAATTAT
>CAKNXH010002088.1:194225-211391 GCA_932178445.1 Andricus quercusramuli | reverse complement strand
TTCAGATTGTTATAAATAAGTTAGTTCATTGTAGACTCTTCTAAAGCGTCAACTGTAAATTTATGCATGTTTGAATCCTTTTCGCTTTTTTCCTTATTTTGTTCTACCTAATCGTCGCTTCCAATCAATCACAAGGGGCTACTCACTAAGAAATCTCAGATTGCTTCTAAAACGTCGACTGTAAATTTATGCATTTTCAAATCCTTTTCATCCATTTTCTTATTCTTTTCTACCTAATCTTTGGGGAAATTTTTGGAAATATCTTAGCAATCTAGCATTCGTTAGAAATCTTGGAAATCTTTGGCCAAGTGTTTGCAGATATGAGGTGGTGTGAAGCGTCCCGACATACGCTCCTAAGCGTGGAACAAACAGCCGACTGAATCCTAAAGCCACTGAGTTTAGCAGAGTCTGTAGAATCCCACGTGATTTATGATCGCGAGCAGTGTCGCAAATTTCGGAACTCCCGGGAATCTCAACGACATTTTAAATTTTAAGATTTTCATGTTTCGTTATGAGTAGCCCCTCGAATCATCATGAGTTTTGAACAGGACGCATGGTGAGAGTGCAGATAGAGAGAGAGAGAGAAAAGAGAGTATATACATGCTTTGCTTAGCCTGACAGTAGTGGGGATATCTAAGAGGAATATTTAAAACAATTGAGAATCGCCGCACAGAAGAGATGCGCGCATAGAGGGAGAAGGTATAGACTATAGAAAGTATACTTGTAAGAGAGACAGTGAGATATCCGACCAGTGCTGGGCACGAAATTCAGGAGCGTAATTGGAACGTCCTAAGAACGTTTCTTGGATGTACAAATCAAAAGACGTTATTTGAACGTTCTGAAAACGTTTCATGTTCTAAATACGTCCTTGAAACGTCTCTGGAATATTTTATGTTTGGGATACGTTATTTGGACTGACTTAGGACGTTTATGAGCCGCTCTAATAACGTTCTTCAACGTTTGTGCCCACTGGGCGTACCGTCGGGTCGGTCGGTAGATTGGTCGTTTTTTTCAATTCACTTCCGTCCCAAAAGAAGTTTCACTTCAATAATAATTTTCGCTAAACTTTAGTTTACTGCTTACCATAGATTATATTTGGTACAAGTTTCTACCACTTTTAAAAATTTACTCTTCTTTATGCAAAACTTCCTTATTCAATCGTGGACTCGCTGCTGGGGTGTGAATCAGTACTTTTTGGAAGTTGGCACTTCCTTCACAAGAGAAACCGTTAACTCTTTGTGCTAGGATCAGTGCGTCTGGACTTCGAGTTTTCTGCTTGACAGCTGCTTTGCGCTACTGATTTGATAACTGCTTTCTCGTATTTTTTGTTAGACTTATCGCGATTTGCTGCATGCTCTAAGACATTACCCTCTATATGACGTATCCAATATGTGTCTATTCCCTTGAGTTTTTCAGAGAAAATAATATTCTGTAGTGAAGGGCTGACATATCCACCCTAAGAGATTATTTTTCTTACCTAATGGTTCTTAACGGGTCTTTCAGTGGATAAGATTCGGAGTTCGTCCTGAGTTCCGGGGAACTTTCCTTCTGTGATTCCGTAGAATGTCGGTATCTTCTTGTCAAAGTGAATTACATGGATTCCTAATTTCCTTCCTTCAAGTTCGTTCAAAGATGGCTCAATTTGATGTAGATTCCGTAAAATTCGGGTCGTTTGCGTCCAATCTAGCAGGATCGCTAAAATGTTATTCACGCGTGGAAGGTCTGAATTTGATAACAAAAATGCATTTTCCAATTTATATTCACAAACTATTCAATTTAAAATTGTAAACTGGATTGAGCTGTTTTATACAGTCTTCCTGATAGCGCGCCGTTGTTGGCTTGGAATTGGAACGATTGAAAGGAATCATGGAACTGTTTTGTCGGTGGAGTGGTGAGTGTGGGTCAATGCTCGGGAACCATCAGCTCTGCATCCACTCATGGTTTTCTCTTTACGCCTAACGCGTACAGATTTTGCAATGGTTACCAACGCTATCTTTCCAAATCTCGATGTCCCTTGTTGTCCATCAATGATGTTGATTTCGAGGAGGCGGTACATATAATGAAAATAAGCATCAAAACGAATCAGCCTAAAGTAAGTTAAAAAAAATTGACGAATAGAACCGGGGAGCATCGTGCGATCCCTGAAACGCCAGAGATTCATTTATTTTATCTTCACGATGTACTTTTATTCATAGCAAAATCTGCAACGTCACAATACATAGGCTTGAATGGTGAAACTGCAAATTATGTAGCAAGTAATTCCCAGTTTTAGTATTGGAAATTAAAAATTGATCTATTTCCATTTGTTCTTACAGAATTGAGTTCGCAGGGTGACTCGCATCCTGTTCTTCCTCCTAAGAAGAGGTGGCAATATTCTTCAGGCGGATCTGCTTCGAGACACCAAAGCCAACAAGTTGTGTGGGGCAAGTAACATTATTTTTGAAGTAACTCGTTACAGATTCGTTATACAGCAACAATATCAACTCATTGCAGTCACCTCACTCAAATGATAAGCTTTAATTTGTCTAATATTTATTATAAATTTTGCAACCTAATCGCTTAATTTTTAATAATTGAAAAAAACGCTATATTTTTAGATGTGAAGCAGAATGCGTTCGAATATAATTAACACAAAAGGCTTACAATTGCCTTCACTTTAGATCTTTGACTCTTAACTATAATAATATCTCAGTAATTTCTATTATGCCAATGCGACACTTTATTAGTGTATGTTATGTTAAAATCTCATAAAATTCTCTTGAACATAAAGTCCTTTCCTTGTATGGAAATATTTTATCATTTATTTCCAAGACAATCATTTTACTGATTTCATTAAAAGGACTGAATTTCGAAAATCACCATGCAAAATGACAGTTTGATATGCAAAATTATGAAATAGTTCAATTTTGTATGCTTCTAAATTAAATTGTGAAGACTACGAGAAGCCTTTTCGGACCTTTAGTTGAAAAATGTTTAGATTATCATCCTGCTGAGAAGATATTAATTATGCATATTCTTATTATTTATAATTAGTTTTTTACAACACTATCATGAAAATGGCGTGTTTTCGTACTTATGATCTGTGTGTAATGTGGCGCATTTCGAACGATGCGAATAAAGAACGTACGAAATGAGGAATGCTTACGAAAAGGCCTCTTTTCGTAAGCATTCCACATTTTCACAATAAGTGAAAGGAAGATAGTTAAATAAAGACGGAAATAGGTCGATGTTTTCAGCGACAACTGTAGCGCGCTCGTCTCGCGACTTACCGTGCAGAAATAGGAGGCGTACACTGAAAGATTTCACTTTCGTCCGAATCTGACATTTTTTCTATTTTTGATAATATCACATTGATTTAACTACTGAAGAAAACCGAACAAATGCGCGACAGCATTCAAAAATAAGGTTATCAAAGCCGGTAGCCTCTCCGCCGCTAGGTGCGCTATAGTTGCTCAAGTCAAAGTTGCGGGAAATTTTAAATTGGTTCAAAATGTTATACTCTTCAAAGTGTTCTCTTTAAAATAAAGTTGCTAAAATAAACAGGTATACATTTTTCATCATTCTAAATTTCTTCTTTTTATTTGAAAAAATTTGGTAGTTAAACTTATTTAATTTAATCTTATGGTAATCTTATAATAATTTTAATTTATGATTTGGTTTCTTTTTCAATCGGGGGGCTTCGCCCCCCGAACCCTCCAGCAGGGGCTTCGCCCCCTGCACCCCCACCAGGGCTGCGCCCTGGACCGCCCCCCCCGCAACTTCGATCAGGTAGCGTTTTTTTCACGATTTTCATGATCTTGTTGTAAAAAGTTTCGTGCATGTCTCGTGGTAGGCCCTTTTCTTGACTCGTGCAGTGTTTTGAGACTCGTCTTCGGTTCGGGCACCTTCGGTGCCCTCACCTACGACTCGTCCTAAAAACACTGCACTTATCACGAAAAGGCCATCGCCTACCACTTGTAATGCAATATACTATTATGTAAAATTTAACTTCGTCGTTTTTCATCAAATCTCCACGTTTCGAGACACCCTGAGTCGGTAAAACCGATTTTTACGAAGGTGTCTGTCTATATGTATGTCTGTAGTCTGTAGTCACGATAACTTTCGAAAGGCTGATGAGATTGGATTGAGCTTTGGCACACGTTTTTAAGGCATGAAAAGAAAGGAAAATTTCGTTGACAAGTCATTTTTGGCTAACCCCGGGTAACAATTATTGGTGTTGATTTTGTGTGGCTAGAGACTGATCCAAGATAATTTCAAGTTATTCTGTATGTCTAGCTCGTTAGACGGGACCAGACTATTTTGGATGTCTTAGGACGAATATTTCCGACTAAGAGACAAAAATTCATGTCTTGATAAAGCATTATTTGTTTTGGAAAGAACCTGGGAGATTCATAACTAGAAAAGAAGCCAAGAGGCTGACAACGCCTTCGAGGGACATCACTAATCCGCTTTGAATTTTACAGAATTTTGATATTATTTATCCTTACAGTATTTATCTTTCATTTATCTGTCAGTTTGCACATCTGCTATAATTATGTTCTTTGGATCGTGAATTTAAAAATGTTGTTTATTTTTTCCTAACTCCAACGGTTCACTAGATACGTGTACAAACTGACAATTTTGATCTTTTGATGGAAAATTTTATGTGCCTGTAGTTGTTAAGACCGACAGGTTCCAAATAGTGATAAAACCATTACATAAATTATACTGCCATGTCTCAAGACAAGTTTACCTGGTCTTGTCTTGGCACAGCTACAGCCATAGATGCAAGACAAGTCTGCATACCTCCAATTTCTAGCTGGTGATATGGAATCAGACACCATGGTCCAGAAGACATATTAAAGACATTCAAGGCAAAATCAAGACCAAATATTTGTTACCCGGGATAGTTCTGGCTTTATCTATTGGAAATATTTTTTTAAAAATCCATTTTCCACCAAAACTATACGAGATATAAATATTTGTTGTTCTAATTGTGATAAATGCTATTAAAATGAAAAAATAAACATTTTGCGATCAAACTGTGCAAGGTACGGAATAAATAAACAGATGAACATTATTCATCCGAAAAAAATCTACAAGTTTGTTGTATATCATTCTTTAGGATGTCGCGCAGTTTTTTCAATTTTTTTTGATAGGACACGTAGTTTCTGTTGGAATCGTAAAAAAAAACATTGAAAAGAAAGTTTTTCACTAAAACAATATCAACAAATCTGTTATAAATTAGTTTTTGACAGGACGCGTGGCTTTTATTTTAATCGTCAAAAATAACTACAATAAAATGGCTACAATAAAATCTTAATAAACAAAATCGTTCCCCCAAAGTATATCTTATAATTTGCTTTGAACATTTTTTTGTAGGACACGCATTATTTTAATTATAAAGGGGTAACAATGAGTATACGTCTGCTTCAATTTCCATGCTGCAAATAAAGATTAATGCCAAATAAGGAAAAACATTAAATTGGATATAACAAAAATTTGCACGTATTATTATTATTATTATTATACCATTAAGCCATTTCCCTTTCGGGGTAGGCGTGACTTGCTCGGTTGGGGAATAGTAAACAGGTGTATAGTTATAGAGTAGGTTGGTATATGGGCATAAGGTATATAGGAGTTTTATAGGTGTTAGGGATAGGTGTTTAAGATCGATCTGGAACTCTCGTGTCATTTATTTAGATGACACGTTCATTCCGCAACACTGCTCCGACCCAGGTTGCTGATCAATCTCTCTAGCGATCACCCCAAGTGAGGAGCCTCACAAAATTGTTATGTATGGTTCCCCACTTGGGCCCATTAGTATCCAAAGTCTCTGTTTCAGGCGCCATTCACACTATTGTCACTCTGTTTACAAACTATTTGTCGCCACACATTTCTGTCCTGGCATACCACTCTAGCTTCCTTCACTTCCATGCATTTCTTCACGCAAGCTCTTGTGTTCCTATGGCTTCTTACGTCTCTTCGGATTAATGTCTCATTCACAGATTCTAACCATTGTTTCGGCGGTCTACCTCTGGGCATTCTACCATTTACTTTACCTTTATACACTTGCTTCGTCAGTCGTTCATCTTTCATTCTTTCAAGATGTCCGAACCACCTTAGCTGATTTCTTTCCCATATGTCAACTAGTGTCTCTTGTGTACCACATTCTTTGAGGATTGTCTCATTTCTGACTTTGTCCATCAGTGTTTTCCCGCATATTATGCGGAGAGGTTTCATGCCGATCGCGTTGATTTTGCTCCTGTCCTTTTCTTGACAGGTCCATGTCTCGCTACCGTATAGTACAGTCGGTACGAAGATAGAGTTATGTATGGCCATTTTAGCTTTTTTTGATATGTTTTTATTTCTGAGGATGGACCCTGCTCTACCGATAACCTGCTTACCCTTATTTATGCGCCTATCTAACTCCCCATCTATTTTTCCGTCGCTAGTGAATAGGCTACCCAGATATACGTACTTGTCAACTTGTTCTAATCCCTCACCATTTAGGACAATGTTGCACATTGTTTTCTCGCTTTTTCCCTCAAACACCATGATTTTCGTTTTATTCACGTTAATTTTGAGGCCCATGTTCTCCATGCTTGTATTAAGTTTATTCAACATTCTTTGCAAGTCCTCGATTGATTCTGCCATAACAATCTTGTCATCTGCGAAAGCTAACCCACGTACCTTGACGGTTTCGAGATTTACACCTTCTTCGTCGAAGAGGGCAGTTCTTAGACATTTATCCATGAATATGATAAATAACCACGAGGACATAACGCATCCTTGCTTCACGCCTTGCATAATATCGAACCAGTCGCTCAGTTTCCCATTTACCCTTACACTCGCTTTACTGCCTGTATAAATTGTTTTTATTGCTTGTAGGAGCCCTCCATTTACTCCATACTCTTTAAGGATTTCCCAAAGTTTAGTTCAATTTACCTTGTCGAATGCTTTTTCTAGATCAATAAATGCACAGAAAACTTTCTTTCCTACTCTCAAGCTCTTTTCTGTGATCTGTCTTAGGCTAAATATCTGATCTGTACATGACCTTCCTGGCATAAATCCACATTGGACTTCCCATATCTTCTCTTCTGTAATTTCCATTACCCTACGGATAAGTATTTTTGAGTATATTTTACTTACGGTACTTAGTAGGCTGATACCTCTGTAATTACTGCAGTTGCTTTTATCTCCTTTTCTTTTGTATATTGGTACGATAATCGCTTTTCTCCAATCGTCTGGGACTTCTCCCGTTTCGATACATAAATTTATTAATTCGCACAACCTGTGAGGTATGTACTCACCACCGTATTTAAGCATTTCAGCGCTAATATTGTCTATACCCGCAGCCTTACCGTTTTTCAAGTTCTTAATTATATCTCTGACCTCAGTGACACAGACTTTTTCAATTGGGTTTTCTAGTGCATTATGTTCTATGTCGCAGTTTTGTTGCCCTATATCTTCACCTCCTAATAGTTCTTTAAAAGAATCTTTTAAAGCGTCTACTATCCCGTCTATATCATATAGCATTTCGCCTTTACTGTTTCTCATGCTAGCAAACTCTGTACTTTTACTTTCCTTCAACTGTTTAAATAATATAATATAGTTAAACATAATACAGAAAAGTCCGCATTTCGGATAAATTGCAGTTGTTGATTGTTTGGCCTTTAATTTTAAAAGGCCAATGCTCAGATGTGGGAGAGGTGTCAAAACTGAGCGCAAGATGAATATATCATCAAGCGTGACATCCAACAATGCGCAATCTAGGCGCGTTCAAACGAAGCTAGTCGCGCGCGATGAAAATTTACCCGCGCAGCGGCCAAATTATTTATTTGTAATAACAGAGTTATAAATCATCAAAAATAATTCCAAAATGAATCAATCATGAGTTACTTGATCATCATTAACAGTCCCATTTTTGATTGTGAATTTGTCTCTTTTAGTTAAAAATTCAATCATTTCAAGCCCGGAAATATGAATTAGAAAAAAATGAATGGATAAACAGGTGGATTTTCTACCCAGAAGATTAAATATTTACCAAAAAAGACATTTTTTGACAAAATACATGAATTTTCAATGACCTAGATACAGTTTAAGGAAAGTAACTGAATCCTTAGTCAAAGGGATGAATCTTCAAGCAAAATAGATAATAATTTATAAATTAATATACGAACCAAAAAATGATTTTATTTCAAATAAACATGCAAAACAAAATTAAATTTGCAATCTAAACTTCTTCAAGAAAGAAACAAAAATTCAATCAATTTATGAAATATTCAAATCGTAAAAACTTTTTATCAACCTAAAACTATACTTCAACCAAGAAAGAAAAAATAAAGTTGCAACAAAATTGTTGACTTTTTATGCCGAAAAGATGAATTTTCTATACAGAATTTGATGTTAGAAATTCGAATGTTTAGTTTTAAAATTCATATTTTTGGTTTAAAGTGTAACTGTTTAGTTGAAAAATGATCAGTTCTGATAGAATATTATGATCTTTTGTTAAAAATTCGTCTTTTGATTGAAATATCAGCTATACAATTTTTCGTTGAGAATCCATCTTTTTTGATCAAAATTCAACTACTTGATGGGAAACTTGATGGAAAACGTGACGGAAAGTTGAAGGTTCATCTTTCTTGGTAAAAAGTGCAACTGTTTGGTTGGAAAAGTATTCTGTCTTGGTTGAAGATTCAACTCTTTTATTGAAAATTCATTTTTTTGTTGAATTAAACTGTTTCTTATTAAGGATTAGAATATTATGTATTTATTTCAAATATCAATTATTACGTTTTTCATTGAGAAATTAATCCTTTTTGTTTGAAAATTCAACCAAATGGTAGGAATTGAAGTACTTTTCATAGCTCACTGTTGTCAGAATGCGGGTAGTATCTGACTCTAGGGAAAGTCTATAGCGAAGGGAGAGGTGGTTTACAGAAAATGAACAGTTTTGCTTTCACCCATCTCGACTGAACATAAATAGCTTCAAGAAGCTGTGCCGTGCCCTCACGACACCTGATGAGGAATGACCACCGATCACTACCAAAGAGGTGAAGAAAGTATTTGAAGGCATGTAAAACTATTTCGCTTCGGCAACAGATGAAATCAAGAGTGTTGGGTGAAAGAAGTTTCCCACAAACCACCAGCATTTAGGCCACATTTTATCTCGTATCCAAAGTCGATAGAGTCTATGCTGGAGAGTTTGGTGAAAGGACGCACAGTGCCCCTCCCGAAAACAAGCAACTTGTCTGACGCTAAGAATTACAGGTCTGAACATGCTGTATAAGATCTTTGCAGATATCCTGAATAATAGGATTTTGAGCAAAGAACCATATTCGCTATCGAGTTGTCAGTGCCAGCCGACTAGAAGATCACAGACAAAGGGAATGAAAAGAAAGAGAGGCTATACCCAGAATAATCTGCTGAACCAGTCGTCCTGATCACTGGTGCCCTTAGAAGTGCCATGCTTTTACTGGTTAATAGACTGAAAATCGGCGGTAGCGTGTGCAATTTTCTAGAATGGCATCCGCTCTCGTTGAAATCCCCCGGTTGTCCTCACGCCAATTCTTTTGCTCCTGGTAAAACTTTCAAATTTGCCGCCCTGTTTCAGATTTATATTTCCCACGTTCAACTTTTAATTTACCGCTAATTTATTTCACTTCATAGTGGCGCGATCTGTCATCGGCAACTACTTAATTTATATGCGTAATTTATGTCATGCCTTGTTGATTGATTCAAACAGCCAAAAACAAAGAAGAAGTATATGTGTACTTTAATTCACAGACATGGTTACCTAGTGGCCCCAAACCTTGAAGAAAGTTATCAGAATGACTCAGAAGCGTCCTATGTTAGTTCAAATAACGTTCCATAAACATTAAATGTTCCAGGGACATTTTAAGGACGTATTTGGAACACGGAAAGTTTTCAGAACATTATTTGGTTTGATATAGGACAGTTTTCAAAACAGTTTTCGAACAAAGTTTCTCCCTTTTTATAAGACAGTTTTTAGAACGTTAAAATAACGTATTTTGATTTGTACGTCCAAGAAACGTTTTTAGGACGTTTCAATTACGGTCTCAAATTTCGGGCCCACTGGCTGGATTCAATTCAAATTTAATAAACTAATTAATTCAAATAGAGTATTGTTCCTTTTAGTGTTGGATATCTACAGACATTGTTGGATTGAATTCAAAATCCAAAATATTACACAGACTGCGTTAAATAAACAAACAAAAAAGCTAAATTGAATGATTGAGCTGCACCTGTCTCTTACACTTTTAATTCTATATCATTTAAAACAATTGTAAATCGGTGAGAAACTAAAGACTGTAGACTATTTCGATAGTACATTCCTGATTTGGAACGCGACACAACATGAAGGTGTCAAGAGCTAAGAAGGATAATTTACGGCGAGTGCACTAGAAGGCGGGGCTTTTACTCTAAGCGCAAGAGACCTTTGCATCTTAAATGTCAGAGAACTCCACGCGTGGAGAATTTAGCGTGCATATGCTCTACTTTTCTAGGGTCCTTACAGTCCAAATTATCCAAGATAAAAAGGTCTATAGTAGGCCATGCCCCCGCGGCAGGTTTTCGGTAAGGTAGATCACTGATATATCGGCTGATATTTGGTCCATGTCAATAAGTGCCGCAGAACTATCATAGCCATACTACTCATTCCATGAAATCTTATCTTCAATTCAAGCCGACAAAATTTTCTAAATCTTTATGGTCTCCCGCGATATAACTAGGAATCTTCAAGCGTGTCTACATCGAGTTTAAGTTGCTTGAGCAGCAAGGCTGGCCGACAGTGGTCATCGCCGACTCAAACGCGACCGAGATACGCTTGGAAATTTATATTCTATGATCGAAAGATAATAATCTGGAGAACCTTCAAAGAACTACAAAATGTAATGTTAGGAGAAAACTTTTTTCTACCTTGATTTGGATATAGATACTTTCTTTATATAGATAAATGGAAGAATTAGGTTGGTGATACCTTCATGTAGAAATACAAAAACTGTTGATCATACAAGATTGCTATCATTATTCAAAATATCAAGAATTTATATTTCAAAGGTTATTCGAAGTGGAATTTCATAAACTTTCCATCAGTTTTTGAATACAATTTTTCCCTTTCTGCGTTACAATTAATCAGGATTCAAAGCGCTTATAGGCTTGAATAAATGAAACTGCAACTTCTGTATCATGCTTTTCTTACTGTGAGTATTCCAAATTAAAAGTTTATCAATTTCTATTTGTTCTTACAGAAATAAGTTCGGATGACGACGCATCTCATCCCCAGCGCTCGCGCTTGCCCCAGCGTATTCAACCTACAGAAATAAGTTCCGATGACGAATCACTTCGTCACCCGCGCTCGCGCTCACCCCAGCATAGCCAACCTTTTTCGAGTCATCGAAGCCGACCAGCTGACCAATCTGTGTTAGGTAAGTCCCTTTTTTTATGTGACTTGTTACAGTTAGGTTACTTAGCAAACAGATTAGCTCGTTATAGTTACATCTTTAGCAATTTAATACAATAATCTCGCAACAATTTACATCACGTCAATGTGATACTTTTCCAGTATACATCAGTTTAAAATTTCATCTTAGTTCCAAACTCATATCGACGCCTCCATTCAATATAAGTCTATGTGCTAACAGTGCTCTGTATGAGACTATTCCCTATGCTTATACACAGCGCATAGTCTCATACACGGCGCTGTCAGCACATAGACTCATATTGAATGGAGGCGTCGATATCTTTGATCGAAAATGTAACTATTTTGGTTGAAAATTAATGACTTCTAGTGAAAATTTAACTATTCCACATATAGATGACATAGTTTATATATCAGCCCGCTTGTAGATGTGTTCCTTGAGTGTTCGAGTCGGGACACAAACCTTTTACATTCTTGAGGATCCAGTTCCGAACCCGACACTTCGTTTCAGGAAGGGTCCAGGTCTGGAACAGGACCCTTAAATTTCTTCTGGGTCCAGGTCCGGACCGAATCATTGAGGAACCCTTTAATATCGGGTCCAACCTAAAAGTTCCCTTGAATTATATTTGAGATATTTACAAAGGCGATTTGAGACAGAGAGGGCGGAGCAGTTCAGTTGGAGGTATTTGAATTGTTGAGTTTACTTGAGATTGCGCAAAAGATTTCGCCGTGAACTAAAGATAAACAAAAAAGTGGTACAGTACATTTGTTCTGCGCACTGAAGTTATAGGGCATTTTCGGCTGAAGATCAGATTTTAATGTCATATATGGCTACGCAGTGAAGTTTCACGGCACGTATTGCTGCGCAATAGAGTTGAATTGCACATACAGATGCGCAGTGCAGTTACATGGCACTTGAAGATACGCAGTATAGTTACACAGAACTCATTGATGCGCAATAACGTTAGGGATGACTTTCAGATGCGCTGTAGAGTTCTATGACACATAAGGATATACAGTAGAGTTATGCGGCAATTATGACAGCGCAGTAAGGTTTGGGGCACTCAGAGATGCGCAGTATAGTTCCATGGCACCTACAGATGAGCAGTGGAGTTCCATGCCACTTGCGGATGTGCAGTAGTTACATGGCAGACAATAGACATGGCTGCGCAGTATTGTTGCGCAATGCATTGCGAACAAGCAATGCAATATTAAATTAAATTATAATTACTTTATAAACTGATTACGGTACTCGGTACGACCCTGCACGGATGGGTTGCCTGGCCGCACATGAGACGTAACGGAATCCTTTGAGGGGACTTGAAGCCCCGAGAAACGGCACGGCAGTTGCTCAGTCTTGCTCCGTCGCTAGATGCGAAATACCGTTTTGCCCTCTCTAAAAATACGCCACGGCAATGTGCCCTCCGGGAGTTATTCGAAACGTTGCGGATCCATTCGAAGTATCTTACGGTACTATTCAGATTTCTTGCCGGAACCGGCTCTAGGCCACCTGCTGGAACCGGCTCTGGACCGCCTCCTGGAAAACCATCAAGCACGACGCCAATCCCCGCCGGACGCGATAAATGGTATTGTCTTTTTAAACGATTGAAGTTTCATTATGTTTCTACCCTCTTCTCGGTTCTCCGCCTCTGATTTCCCTCC
This sequence comes from Andricus quercusramuli, assembly GCA_932178445.1. Classification (NCBI taxonomy): domain Eukaryota; kingdom Metazoa; phylum Arthropoda; class Insecta; order Hymenoptera; family Cynipidae; genus Andricus; species Andricus quercusramuli. The sequence continues at coordinate 198,307 of CAKNXH010002088.1, read as the reverse complement.
TCGGCGTTACCACTGTGATGCTCGACGTATTTGTGATTGGGGAACTTTAAATTCTTGGATCACGCGTGTTATGCTTTTCAGTTTGTTTTACAACTTACTTTCAAAAATACGATGTGACGAGTATTGTAGTCTGTTTCATTTTTCTTATGAAACTCTAATAAAGCACTATTACTCTTCCTTATTTCGAAATATGGCCTCACTTTACTTGTGGTTGAGCAAATCCATCCTTTATTTCATCAAGATTGAAAAGACATATTAAGTAAAAAAAATTATTGCGAAAATAGCTCCCTTTTTCCGTAGCTGCTTTCATGAAAAAAAGCCATAGTCTGGGTGAGATTTTCGGAGGTCTGAATTCTCCCCTAACGCACTAACGCCCAGCACTTAACTTTTTTATCCTGGCTGCTCTGAGCGCTGGACATAAAGAAATTACACGCAGATAATCGGTTTTATGGTTCAAAATCCGAACTTTTTTTTTTTAGAATTAGGACACTCGATTGATTTCCACATGATTGCGGATATACTTACAGTACCTGTTGAATTATTAGAAATAATAACCTTGCCATGTGCTTGCATGTACATATATGTATATATTACCATAATCATCACGTCAACTTACTTGAGAAGATAAGGATTGTCTATACTTTGGTCTTATTCTGGACAGATATCCTCAATTCTAATGGCTATGTAATCCTCCGTTTCTTGTTGCAGAGTTGAGTTCACAATTCGATTGCTTACCTTATGGCGACCATACTGCTGGTGTTTCTCGTTACGGACCTTCCTCTTCTGACAGACGTTTTCCAGAGAGGGCTCTTCCACTTGTCAGATCTCATTCTTTCACCAGGTCTCCTCCTCCGGCCGATCCTTTTCTTCGTGCCAGGTCCAAGTCTCCTCCTGCCGGGCCTCCTCTTCCTGCCAGGTCTAGATATCCTCCTTCCGGGCGTCATCCCTTAAGATTACTTGGATTCAAACTTCAAGATCTTACATCTATCCGACTTATTGCAAACAAGAATCCGAACCGGATATTCGAACTTCGAAAATACATTTTTCCTCCCGATAAAACAATTCAATGTAGAACGTTCAAATGCCATAACCCCATTCCAAATGAAGAAAAAATGGTTTTATTAACGCACAATGGTGACATCTTTGCAATCCTGGAAAGCGTAAATAAAGAAACGCGTTTTCGTGGAATATATAAACCTCTTGGTGTTCGCGAAAAGCGGGTGAAAATAAACATTTACAATGGCGCGATTGATGAATTGACCCCACAAGAAATTTCAGAATCTCCATTAGGCAACACGTATAGAATCGAAAAGCATTATACAATAGCACGTGTGTGAAACATAATTCTCTCTGCCGCAAATTCGTTTTGAAAAATCTGCGTGATCCAGGCGTGGAAACTTTATTTTTCCTTTAAAATTTAATTAATTAATTTTATTGAAATATTATCATGATTTAATCAAATTAAATATCAAAACATTGACAATTGTTATATTCTGTAATATTAAATCACCTCCTTTCCAACGCTTCATCGGCTTTAATGAATACATTCACGTCACTTGTGATGCGCTTCGAGATCGACTGAACTGTCTCAAAACTGCGAAAGTTTCTATATTATTTTCAACTTTATTATATTAAATGTATGTATTATTAGTCTCTGTACCTACCTCACACCGGAACTGCTTATTCAGATATTGTAAAATAAATATCAAATTTTATTATTTTTCATAGGTAATTAAAGAATTGCTCTTTTCACCTATTTCACATATGGGGCAATTTAGATAGGTTTTTGCACAAATTTTACTTTTTTTCACAGAAGTACGCTTTTTTCATTTCTTTGGGCCAGAAAGAAAGATTGAATTTTTACATTCACATCCATAGAAGGTATTAGATTTGTATAAAATTTGACCCCCCTGGTTTTTGTCAAATGTTCACGTTTTGAGACTCCCTGAACTCAAAAAACAGGTTTTTACGAATGTATCTGACTGTTAGTCTGTCTGTAAATTTTTAGTTTCTTAGCACGATAACTTTCAAAAGAATTAACCTACAGGATCAGGCTCTGGTATTCTCCCCAAGTGTCCTGAAATGAGAGTCAAGTTTGTTAGCCAGCCATTTTGGATGAAAATTCAAAGTGAGAAAATTTTTAAAATTTTCGAGAACACTTTTCTGCATTATTTAAGAATTCTATGGACGAATAATAATAGAAATGGAAAAGGCGAACAAAATATTCTCATGATATTTTCCGATAAAACGAAATTTTTCAGAGTTAAAGCATTTTCAAAATCCGAAAGAAGAAACGAAAATTAACATTTCCAGCGAAACAATGCATGATATGAAAGAAATTCTAGACAAGAAAAATGTTTCTTTTCGCACGCCCTATAAGATTATCATAAAGAATCAAAAGAAAGGTTTTTGGTTCCTTGTCTAGAGATAGGCCGGGAATTGACAGATCGGAAGATAAGAGCTCTTCTCTAAAGTAAGAAAACTACATATTCTATGTGTACCTGAGACGGAGAAGAAAGGATGGGAAAGTAGAAACATAGAAAATGGGGTGTTAAAAGACAGTTTTGAAATATGGTCAGGAATTAATCACATGGTAGTCAAGGGGTCGGTTTGATTATAAATGAAAAAGCAAGCAAGTAGTGGGGATATCTTAGAAGAGTCTTTAGAACAATAGCGAATCGCCGCATAAAAAGAATATGCGAATAGAGAGAGAGAAGGTATAGAATATAGAATGTATACTTGTAAGAGAGAGACAGTGAGATATATTTCCAGTGCTGGGAACAAAATTTAAGAGAGTAATTTGAAACGTCATAAAAACGTTTCTTGGACGTACAAATAAAAACACGTTATTCCAAAGTTCTGAGAACGTTTCATGTTCGAAATACGTCCTTAAAACGTATCTGGAAGATTGTACGTTTGAGGCACATTATTTGGACTGACAGGGACGTTTTGGAGCAGTTCTAATAACTTTCTTCAACGTTTGTGCCCACTGGGTATACGATCGGTTGCTCAATCGATCAGTCTTTTTTTCAATTCTCTTCCCTCCCAAACGAAGTTCCATTTCAACAATAATTTTTGTTAAGCTTTAGTTTACCGCTTACCGTAGATTATCACAGGCCAACACATTTTCACACCCACAAACCAGACCTAGTATACCCGAAGGAATTTGACGCGCTGAATCCGAATCTGAACTCAGAATTGCTCCATCACACTAGGTTTCCGAGATATCCTAACCTAAAAGTGCAAAAAACACGTTTTTTTCTATATTTGAGCTTCGCTCACATCGAGAATTTTTATTATATTGCAAATCTGGGCACGGCGTCAGAAAGCTACTATCTTCTACTTTAAAAGTCACTACCCACTTTTTTAAACGGATTCTTACAAGCAGATATATCGTTCTTTGAATTTTAGATACTACAAGTTTTAGATGATACTGAAATACATGAGAAAAAATATCTGCGAGGTTTAACAATAAACTCTCACTTCATCTTTTACGTGTAAAGTCTATTTTATAATGTGATACGTCCAGATGGCACTATACACGTGTAGCATTCAAAAATTCAAAATGGCGGATATAGTTTATTATAGTTTATTATTATTTTTATTTTTTTTTATCGTTTATTTATTATAATTATAAACAGCAAGCTATAAAGTACCGCATAACATAATATAAAACATGGATCGAACTCACATTTAATGTGTGCTGATTCTAAGGAATCTTAAGGATAACTTTGTCAGAAAATAACCTCAAATACTTATGCAAAACCGTATGTCGCAATATATTTGTACAATTGCGATAATTAGACCTAATATGCTATGCTGACAACATACTATCCATGATAGGTTAATCCCAAATGCTACAGAAAGGTTATAAATCAAGAAAACAATAACCTGCAAGCCTCGAACCCCAGGAAGGTTAACCCGAGATGGTAATAACCTGCAAGCCGTAATCCCCAGGAAGATTAACCTAAGAATACAACGCAACAGCACTTCTAGCGGCTGTTCTCTCTCCGACAGTCCTTTTCAGAATAGTTGGCGAGTCTTTTTACCAGGTGTTTGTCTCCAGCGGCTGTTCTCTCTCC
>CAKNXH010002088.1:106776-194215 GCA_932178445.1 Andricus quercusramuli | reverse complement strand
GTGTTTGTCTCCAGCGGCTGTTCTCTCTCCGACAGTCCTTTTCAGAATAGTTAGCGAGTCTTTTTACCAGGTGTATGTCTCCAGCGGCTATTCTTTCTCCGACAGTCCTTTTCAGAATAGTTGGCAAGTCTTTTTACCAGGTGTACACGTGTACACGTGTACGTGTAAAGTGCCATCTGTACGTATCACATTATAAAATAAACTTTACACGTAAAAGATCAAGTGATAGTTTATTGTTAAACCTCGCAGATATTTTTTCTCATGTATTTCAGTATCATCTGAAACTTGAAGTTTCTAAAATGCAAAGAACGATATATCGGCTTATAAAAATCCGTTTAATAAAAGTTGGTAGTGGTTTTCAAAGTAGAAGATAGTAGCTTTCTCATGCCCTGCCCAGATTTGAAATATAATAAAAATTCTTAATGTGAGCGATGCTCAAAAATTGCAAAAAACCGTGTTTTTTGCACTTTTAGGTTAGGATATCTCGGAAACCTAGGGTGATTGAGCAATTCTGAGTTCAGATTCGGATTCAGCGCGTCAAATACCTTCGGGTACACTAGGTCCGGTCTAGGGGTGTGGTATGGCGTTCCCAATATGAGCTTTTCAGGAAAAACAATCTCTTGCAGTCAGAGTGAATTCCATGGATTCGTCATTTCCTTCCTCCAGTTCGTTTCAAAAATAGCTCAGTTCGATGTAGATTCCTTAGAATTCGGGTCGCTTGAAACACATTCATTGGCTGTAATGTCTGGTGATTTGTGGTTTCGCATTTTGCGCCAAGTTTGACGATGTCATGGGACGTCACGCTGACTGGTGGTTCTGTTTGGTGTGATCCTAGTTACTTCCAGTGAGGAACGTGAGGGAAGTTCGATTATGATCGGAGGACAGATTTTGTAAACGCTACTATCGCTGTAGGATTTATATTCAAATAAAATGTTTTAATGCTCGCTTCAACAGCTAAAGCAGAAGCTGATATATAAAGATTGTTGATGTTAGGTTGGCGGCTGTGGACGATAGCGGGAAATGGCACGACTATTTAAATCAGGCCTTCGCTCTTCTGGAAGTTTTGGTCAAAGTTGAATGTTCTTAAGTTCTTCGATTCTCGATATTCCTCGATTCCGAGCAGGTAGGCGGTGCATATAATGAAAATAAACATGGAAACAAGCCAGCCTGAATTAGGTTTAAAAAAATATTGACGAATAGAACCGGGGAGCATCGTGCGGTCCCTAAAATGCCAGAGATTTATTTATTTTATGTTTACGATTGACTTTTGATAATTTCAAAATCTGCAAGGTCACAACACATAGGCTTGAATGGATGAAATTGTTAATTATGTAGCAAGTAATTCCCAATATCAGTATTTGAGATTAAAAATGTATCCGTTTCTATTTTTCCTTACAGAATTATGTTCGAAAGACGACGCACATCCTGCACTTGCTTCTAAAAAGAGTTGGCAATCTCCTGCAGGTTGATCTTCTTCGAGCCACCGAAGCCAACAAGTTGTGTGGGGTAAGTAACTCTTTTTTTGAACTAACTTGTTACAGATACGATATACAGCAACAATATCAAACCTTTGCAGTCACATTACTTAAATAATGAACTTTGATTTGTCCAAACTTTAGTATAAATTTTGCAACCCAATCAAATGCAAATTTATATTTCCCACGTGGAACTTTGAATGTACTGCTAATTTGATTCACTTCATGGTGGCGTAATCTGCCATCAGTAACAACTAATCGACTAGTGGTTTGTAAGCACGGACATATACCACTGGGTAGATTTAATTAAAATTTTACATAGAGTATAGTTCCGTTTAACTTTGGATATCTACGGACATTGTTGAATTAAATTCAAACTCCAAAATATTGGTCGCTACAGTTCCTTTCAACATTGATTTTTCTACAATAGTCGTTGGGTTGAGTTTAGATTTTGTGCATTTTCTCTTTTGTTATTAAAATAGATAAAATATTTAAAAAATAGATTAAAATAAGTCAAATTTTCCCCTCAAATCAAGTATTTGGTTTTTCTATGGATGATTTCGGTAAGGTAGATCACTGATATATTGGCTGATATTTGGTTCATGTAAGTAAATGCTGCAAAACAATCATTCATTCTCCAATATTTTATCTTTAATTCAAGCCAATAAAATGTTTAAATCCTTATGGGCTCCAGCGATTTAACTAAAAATCTTCAAGCGTTTCTACATCGAGTTACAGCTGCTTAACCAGCGAGGCTGGCCGACAATGGTCATTGCCAACTGAAATCTGACGCAGATACGTTCGGAAATTGATATGCTATGATCGAAAAAAATCAACCTGTTTCAATGCGAATTAATAATAGTGCATCTACGCAATTCAACTGTAATTGCATAATTGGTAATGATGAATTTGCAAAATTATCTGATGATCTTGAGGAATCAGCTGATAATGAAACTAATGAGAAAAGATCTCGAATTCCTTATGCCCTCGCGTAATTGTTTGGTTCTTTTCTGTACCGATTCCGGCATTGCTTGACACCAGTAGTCAGATTACTGCAACTTCCGAAACATTTTATAATTATTTATTGCTTCATGAAAAATTAACGGAATTTCCCGTTTCCAATGTAATTCTGTTACCGCGATCGGAAAGAAACCAACAACGCTTATAAAACAGATAATGTATGATCTTGAAATTGGAGGACAAAAATATCCGTCGTGTTTCCTCTTATTTCCAAAACTCTCTAATTCGGTCATTTTAGGAAACGATTGGCTGCTTGGAAATAAGGCAATTATTAATTATGATAACAGATCGTTTACAGTCAATGGAACTCCCGTTCCTGAGACATTGATCTCGTTCGACGGGGCGTCCTTTGAGAGATTCGTGATATCGAAACGTATTTATGACGGCATGTGTATACAAGTACTCGATGCTAATTCTAATTGCTACAATGACAAAGTTCTTAGTGATATGCAGGGGGATAATCAACATCGGATTAAGAATGTAAATACAGATTTGGTAGCCCTCGAAATAAACGGTATTGATGAAATTTTATGTGACAAAAATCATACGCAAAATGATATGATTTTACTTTAAGCGGGAAACGAGAATCAAACGACGAATGATTTGAATTTTCTGCCCCCGTGTGCTTATGAAATTGATGATATTAGGATTGCTGATTTATTTGATGTGAATTATAATGAATTGAATAAAACGAATCTTGTTATTTCGAAATGTTTCTCAGACATGAAACTTGATAAAAAAGATCAAGAATGCATAAGCGTTTTAGAGAAAGGAGTTTCACCAATAGAAGATGCTTGTGTTAATTCAATACATGTGAAAGATTTAGAGTCAGATAATCGTGGACAGATGCAATCTGTTAATGAATTAGAAATGATGCATAAGTCATATAATGCAAATTCTTTGAACGCTAGCAATTTCTCAGAGGGTGTTTGGTTGATTGCGTCTAGACTTACGGGTGTGAGTGTCGAGGAGGCGGAGGCCTTTGTAGCAAATATGTCTAAATTCGAAAAACTCTTCACGCCTAAGTCGAGCAGCGCGGTCACTTTTGAATACAAATTGAATATGAAACCTCATAAAACAATAGTGAGAAAAAACTATCCGGTTCCATTAGCGTACAGGGAATCAGTTGATAAGGCGATTCAAGAAATGCTCGAAGCTGGCATCATTAGGGAGATTTTGCAGATCGTTTTGTAGAATACGGCAAGCGCTAAAGTCACGTGACTCTAATACCGTATTGGCTGATAGCGCAGGTTGTGAGTTGAGTTTTTGCGCCCCGTACAGTATGTTTCACAAGCTTCTCAGCTGTGCTTGTTTATTTTTTCAAAATTCGTAAAAATGGAAGACTTGGTGGAAGCGTTACCTTTAGGCGAATTTCCTGCGGATGACGTGGAGAATGCCATTTTAATTGAACTACTGGCAAATCGTTGGCCTGCTGAAAGGTTTAATTTTCGTTGGCGGTTGAGTTTAAATAGTTTATCGTCAACGCAGTGCAAACTAAATTTTCGGTTTGAAGCAAAGGATATCCAAAGATTGGCGGAAGCAATAGGCATTCCTAGGGTAATTAAAACTTTGAACAGGTATAAAATATCAGGTACGTGAAAAAGGTGCAAAGTATTGTAAATGTATGTATATGTGACATGAAGAAATAAAAAGTAGGTTATTTTTTTTAGGAGTTCAGGGACTATGCATTTTTTTTGCAAAGATTAGCATTCCCTAATTGGCTGTTTGACTTGCAAAAAGTTTTTGGACTATCAGTTCAACCTTTATCAGTCACTGCAAATACCGTAATGCATCTCATCGAAGACAGAAAAGGGCACTTGCTGCACAATTTAAGAAATTTGGAATGGCTTAATGAAGATAAAATTCAAGAATATGCTGATGTATGTATTTATTTATAATATTAACGTTGCACCGCCAACATTAGAAAATTATTTAGGTAATTAGATTATCAAAAAATAGTACATTGGTTGGTAATGATGTTAGACATTCGTAATGGTTTAAAATACTTTAATGACAATAAAAAATGCCAACGATTCGCTTCTCAAATGTGAGAGCTTTTCCAGAACAAAATCATATATACAGCTATGTAATAAACGATGACTTATTTTACAAATAGTCCATTACAAATTTCCCTTATTCAACTTGAATGACGGGTGATACATTTCAATAAAAGAACGCAACATGTTTTGTTGTTCTTTGTCCATCTCCATCCTTTGTTGTCTTTCCTTCAATTCCGCCATAAGACGAGTTTCTCGTTCGTCTTCTTTTAACTAAAATTTCTTTTTTTTCCAACCCAGTTGCTGTTGCTGAAATATATATATGTAAAAAAAATCAAAATTAGTTGAAATTGTGTTTTTTTTTAAATACGCAGTAATGAATTTAAACGATTTTTTAGGAACTGCAATGATCATGTTTAGTAAGCCCTATATAAGCCCTAGTTACAAACATAAATTGATATGATGGAAATCTATCAGAACAATTTTTTAAAACTTTAATGATCATATTCAAGTCGCCTTAAATGAGACTAAAATTCATGTATGAAGTAGAATACAAAATTTAAATATCTTACTTACTTACTTTGAATGCCAGCCTTTGTTCTTCGCAAGTAACCTTTCGAAGCTCAACCTCTAATTCCTTTTCTCTCATTTCTTTCTCCCATGCTTGCTTTTGAAATAAATACTGTAGGCCAGCATTTCTTATAATTTTCTCGCGATTCCAAACAAATAGTTATAGGAAAATCAGTACAGAGATATAAAGAATTTTGAAATATTGAAGACGTTGATCCAAAAACTAGAGAAAGTGCAAACTTTCAGAAATTATGCCCCATGTGTCAATTATTGAGCGTTTGAAATAACAAATTTTTAAGCTTTGATTATTATTATTATTAATTGTTATATATTTTTATAAATTCAAACGGAAAAATTCTTAGCTTCAAGAGTTCGAATCTAAATTTCAATGACAGTCAAAATTTGTTTTGAACCGGAAAATGATCGGGAATTTTTTCCTGGTTTAACACGGCCACCCTGTTTCCTGAAAATTTTACGGCATTTTAAGGATTTCTAAATATGTCAGCAGCTTTCAGTGATTATGAAGGATTCTAACTCTTATGGGTTTTTCAAAAATTTCAAATAATTGAAAAAGATTTCCTCGGTTTTCAAGAGATTTGGAAACATTTCCACGAATATCTAATAGTTTCGGAACATTTCAAGCGATTTTAGTGGATTTTTACATTCTTAAAATATGTAAAGGGATTTCAAAATTTTTTTAAAGATTTTAAAAGGTTTCAATGGATTTTTCGTGTACTTTGGAAAATAATCAAATGAAATTTGAAGAGATTTCTAGCGATTTCAAAGGATTTTAAAGATTTCCATATAATTAAACGGATTTTTCAGATAACTTCAATGAATCAGTTGATTTTTAATTATATTTAAGAGCTTTCAAATCATTTTTACTTTTTTCATCTATTTTTATATTTTCTAAAAATATCAAGAGATAGAAAGAATTTCAAGTTATTTCAAAGAATTTTGTGATCTTTTCAAAGGTATCAAGGGATTTAAATTTAGTTTTATGAGATTTTAAAAATATCAAGGGAATTTACACTAATTTGATAATAATAATAATAATAAATCCATGGAATATTTCGCAATCCCACGCAATTTTGCAATGTAGTGTTTTTCGTATTCATACTTGCGACACTTCCGCCGCTACTGTTTCCTGAAGTCGATGAATAGGAAGTTCGCCGTTGAACTTCATTCTCTGAAGTCGAAGAACAGGAAGTTCGCCGTTGAACTTCATTCTCTGAAGTCGACGAACAGGAAGGTCGCCGTTGAACTTCACTCTCTGAAGTCGACGAACAGGAAGGTAGCCGTTGAACTTCACTCTCTGGAGTCGACGAACAGAAGGGTCGCCGTTGAATTTCATTCTCTGAAGTCGACGAACAGGAAGTTCGCCGTTGAACTTCATTCTCTGAAGTCGGCGAACAGGAAGGTCGCCGTTGATCTTCATTTTCTGAAGTCGACGAACAGGAAGGTCGCTCTTGAACTTCATTTTCTTAAATCGAGTACTAGGCAGATGGTCCGGGTACTTCAATTTCATCATCCTTCAGCGTTTCTGCTCTTAGCGACATTTCCTCTGACATCTCAGAATCCAGAATACTCTCTGAAAGGTGACGAGAGTGATCAAATACTATTAGATCATATAAAATTCTGTGAGTTTGTCCAATTTTTGCATGTAACTCCCCTTCGCTGATCTTTCCCACTATCTCCGCGACTTTTTATTCAGCTTGGATGAAATTAGACATATGAGTAGCGTTTCCCACTTACAAGTTAGTTCCTCTAGAAATTATAGCGCATGCGCATGTCTGAGCGTTGTATCAAACAGATTTCTCGAACTCCACGTGGATTCTATGTTTACCAAAGCTGGCAAGTCATCTAAAACCTGCATGTGATTTTGAATAATGATTCTTTTATTATTATGCCGTTCGGCAAGTAGCTTTCAAGCTACCTCGTAATTAGCTTCTGCAGTTTGTGAATTTTCGATAGCTCGCGCACTATTATCTTATGCATAGCACCTTAAGTATCCTGATTTCTAAATTTCAGAAATACTCGCATCCTCATCAATAATTGCTACAAACGAATCTCTAAAGCCGAGCCGTTCCCTGTAGCTACTAGAGAAAATGGGTAGATCAAGTGGTGGTGGAAAGTGCGAAATCGCCAATTTATTCTCGCAAATTTACTATTTCTGCTTGACGATTAGCTGCAAGCTTTTCTTCTAATTTACCAGTGTATCAGCTGTCGAAATTCAAGGCCGTCGTTCATTATTAAATTTAGTAGCTCAAGCAGTGTTTTGAAAGGAATTGTCTTCAAATTCCCGACGTTCTACCTCGCGGTTCGGTCCTGATTCTAAAGACTTTAAAATTTAATATGCTTCATCAAAATTATTCCACGTTTCTTCTATCTTTTTCTGTCGCAATTGATTTTCTTCTACTATTATCAAATCCTGCGATTGTTCGCTTGAACATTTTTCTAAAAAGGTTTAAGACTTACCTAATTTAGTTTTGCAAGTTGTACGCAATTGACGAGCACTATCTAATTTCAGTTTTAACTTATAGACAAATCGATATGACAATATAAATGAACAAAGGTCAAGAATACAAACAAAAAATCTGTTTATAATACGCTTACTTGAGTCCTGTTGATGGGTCAATCTTCGAAGAATCAGTGATTTCCCAATTTTCTTGGAGCGTCTTCTCTAAATCCGATGATTTCTAACAGTTGAATTTCCCACGAAATTGCAACGATCTGTTGATTTTGGTTTCTTGAGTTATCCAATTACTTGACCGCTAAGTATCAGTCAAGCCACTTTCAGGAATTCGAACGCATATTCCAACCCAGTCTCATCTTTAATTCTCGAAATTTCTAATGTGTTTTAAAATGCCTTTTTAAAGGACTAATAAGAAAAAGCAAGGTTTTCTGGAATCGAAATTTTAAATGTGTACCCCCAGGGTTTACATTTTCCTTGTACTCTCCCCTATTTCTTCACACACCTCCACATACTTACTTGGTGGTGGGAGGGGGGTCTACAGTTTAAGGTGGTTTCCGAACCACCAAGAGCAATGGCTTGAAGTACTTAGAGTAACTTTTTCTGTAGTACCGGCCCCACAAATCTCTGGAGATGAACAACTCCCTTGCTAGACAAGAGTTCACCAAATGGGCTGCCGAGGCTCTTCGGAGTGCGAGGCGGGAAATAAACCCTCAAGCCGAAGGAGTGGGTTCACAGCCTACGCTTCAGCCCCTATGACTATCGCCCACGACAAGATGAGGAAAAAATTTTGTAACTAAAATTGCACATCGCAGAAAGCTCGACCAATTTGGTTGACACTATTCATTGATAAGGCGTATACGTTAAGAAAGTTGAGAAGGAAAATTTTTTAAATATAAAGAAACTTTCTTTGTATACATTTTGTGAAACTCGAGCTCCAGCCATCAGGGAATACAAGCTAGAATCAGGTTGGAGGTCCCAGTACTAGACCAAGCGTGGACACGAGAAGTAACTTGGCGATTACTAGACAGGGATAGATGCCCTTTCAAACAATTTATTTACCTGATTGGCCAATCAAGTGTTTGTTCAGAAACCCGAAAGGACGTGAAGCCAAATAGGATTTTTTGTTTTGTTTGAAAAGGAGAATTGTAAATGGTTTATGCACTGACCACAGTCGAACTTTAGGGACCGTAAGCCCTTAAGGAACGAAGGTGAGTGTGGGACTCAACTCAAAATGCGGCCATACCCACTAACGAACTCCTTTGTACCTGGCAACCCATGTTCCCGGAACCGCTTTCGCATTACTTCAGGAACAGGGAAGCAAGGCCATTTCGCCGTACCTCGGCGCTCATCTCATTTGTCAACTTGGAATTGTCCTGTTCTTCCGCTGCGCGGCTGCCTCTCTGAATGTCAAGCATCTCATGGTCCCCCGAAGATGATCTGTCCGGGGTCCTCCCTCTTTTCCGGCGCAGAGATAGTAGTGTGGTCTGCTTTTGCAATCCACAGCTCGGTGCCCCTCTTTGCCGCATCTCCAACAACATTTTGTCTGATCTGGACCTTTACATTTCGCTGCCACATGGCCGTAGCCATGACAACGATAGCACCTCGTGGATACCGTCTTCTTACGGACCCTACAAGACACCCAGCCCACCTTCAGGTGTCCTGTTCGAGCTAGCCTTGCGGCCAACTCCTCACTCATCTCCACGAAAATCTTCAGGGTTCCCCTGTAGGCCTTTTTCGTGATAAAAACTCTGACCTCTCCCAGCTGGTTTTCCTTGAAGTGAATCTTCAGAGCGTCCTTGATCTCACCTGCCTTCGTCGTTTTATCTAGATCAAGGATCTCGACTTCAGTGCGGGGGACGATTTCGCGCACGTTTCGGGCTTCTTCAACTGCTTCCTTGATGGCCGAGGACAGTTTGGTCCTGCCTTTTGCCTCGCTGGGCACCTCAATAAGGACGTCGCCACTCCTTGTCTGCCCTACACCCCTGGTTTTAACACCAAGGGTGTCGGGTTTGATCTTGCTTTTCAGGTCTTTGAGGACCTGCGCGTAGCTTTGCCCCTGAGCCGGCTCCACCAGAACTGCTTCCGGTTGAGCGCGTTTCGGGGCCTCCTTCTTCTTTCGTGTTTCAGAGGGAGATTTCGCCCTCTGTTCTTCCTGCTGCTTTGTTGGTGTCCCTGCTCCAACGATGCGGATACTCGGCTTTTCAGCTGATGGCCTTCGGATTGCCATATCCTGAAGACTCAGAGTAGGCTCTCTTGCTCTCTTACCGAGAGCGGAATCTGCTTCCGCCTGAGTTCCCCTGGAAGCCATGTCCTTTCCGCCTGCTATCTGCTTGGCTTCTCGTACCTTCTTGGCGAAAAACTCACCAATCCGGTCCATCGTAACTGCGTGTTTCCTCATCTGTTCTATAACCTTAAACGCGTCATCAAGCCCCGTTGTTATTGGTTTGTACATATTTCGTTTTGTGCAACAAAAATCCTCCATTTTTTCCAGGATGTTCTCCATCTTCAACATCAATTTGAGCCCTGTCTCCATCGCTTTCTTGTATAGCATCTTGTGGCCACTCACCTCACTTCGGAGGCTAGTATCGTGCTCCTTCGTCACGTCTAGTTCTTCACCAAACGCATCCTCGCACAAGCTCTTCTCATGTATAAATGACATCTCCCAATCCTCCATAGACCTACGTCCGTCACGCCCCAACCCCTCGATCCGACTACTTTCTAAGTTTAAATTTTTATTCGGCTCGATTTCGTTCCCACGAGTAGCTAGGGAAAGATCGGTCCGCCCGCGCAGAGCTCAACATGCTTATTGAGTAGTCTAACCGTATTCAGCAGAAACCCTCGGTGCAGGACCCTTATATCCGCAACCCGGGGACGCGCCCGGTAGCCTGGTCAAAGGCGCCGGGAACCAAATAGGATTGGTATTATATCCATTGTCCCTATTGATGTTAATAGGGTGTTTCAAGATTCCGATTTAAAAAAATACTTAACATACTTGACCAAGCAGGTTCGACCAGTTTTCACAGTGGGGCACTTTGGATAATTGCAGACATAGTAGAGAGTATATATGAGAACAACATGACCTGAAACCTCAGTTTCAGATAAGTCCTGAAGGAGTGAACTGCAATGTTCACGAAACGCCGGCGAAATTCTTATTTTTTATACACGATTGAAACCTGAAAAACCTCCACTTTATCATAACGAATCATTGAGTCATTGAAGAACTGTACAAGGAGAGTTGTTCCACTAAATCGAACACTTTTAGTAAGCTCAGGACTTCTCAAGCCCTGGAGCTTTAGTTCCAAGAGCAGAGCACGCCGTTACAGCCTATAATATCTTTGGCACAGGTGTTACACTGCGCGCTTTTTGAATGTAAAAAAAATCAATGTATAAATAGTATTCAAGAGTAACACGATTTTTTTCAATAAATTAGTGAGATGTGTGAATAATATGGTTACATAAAGGAAGTTTAACTTTATTTGAAACTTTCTTCTAAATGCTGCTTTTGAAATCCTGTTTCTTGAATTATATAGCCAATTTTTTAATTAAATTATTAATTAAATGAAGATGTTACTCTAACGTGAATGAACTTAAAAATAATACTAAAGCTGAAGGAATGGTGTCTAGGTTAGATAAGAATGGTGGCATAACAAGGTATTTTCAGTGATAACTAGACAGTATCTTCGTGATTAATTCAAGAGACGCCTATTTTAAAATCCCATTCTTGCCCGATTATAATTAAAAATTTTTGATTCAAAATAGAGATACTTTCCAGGGCCTTGCTGACGCAGCATTTCAAATTGGGCTCAGTGGGGTAATTCCTGCACGGGTACAAAGGCAAGGTCAGTATATTTGAAATTCGTAACAAAATTTTTCCGTTAAAATTGATTCTTATCAAATATAGATCACTCAGAATAACACAAGCTTGATGCCTTCAATGTATGAGATAATAATTGTAGTATCTACTATATTAGTTAGTGAGACAATAGAAAATTCATTAGTTACATTGAGCCTATTTGCACTGTGGCTGTTTTTGCCACGGGAACAGAAAGCGTTACGCTGAGCAACCATTTAGTGGCGTTGGTTATAAATAGAATGATTCTGATAAGAGTAACATTTTATATATTATGTATATTATCATAGTCAGTTTGTCAGCTAACTTGAAAAGATGAGGATTTTGTATACTCTGGTCTTATCCTGGGCGGTTATCCTCAATAATATTGGTGAATATACTAATAATATATCTAAAATATTAAGTAAATTTTTTTCAAACTTGACGCCATCAGAATTTTTGCGACTCAATCTGTATGGAGAAATTCTGCACAAGCTCAACTGTGCACGTTGAATTTTTGATGCGCATATATGGTGCTCTTCTAACTTTTAACTTCTAACTTCAAGTTAAAAAAATCTTTCACAGAAGTTCTTCAGTTCAAAAAATCTTGCACAATGTAGATAGATAGATAAACGTTTATTTTCAGCCTACTGGCCTTAAAAAATTGAATTGCTTACACTTCCATTTGCACAGAATTTTCTTAAAGCTAACCCTTAAAAACTAACATCCATCCATTCCTTATCTCTAAGCCGCACGCTCTTATGGCCTTGCCTGCCTCGCTCGCATGTCCCTACTTTTTCGCATTGCCTCGCTCTCCAACCTCTGTTTTCGCTCTAATACCTACTACTTATCTACTATTTACAATATTTAAATCTTACTTATATCTACTTTCTCTCCTATTTACAATCTTTCCGTCTCCATTCCTCTTCCTCCTTCCTTCTCTTCATCTCCATCTTACCTAACACTCCCTTCACCCATGCTACTGCCCTTCTGTCCCCCTTTTCGTGCAACAATACCTCCATGCGTATCCCACTCCTTTCCACCTCTACGCTCTCCTTCAACCAGTGCTCCACTCTTGCATCCCCCTTCCCACACAGTTCACACATCCTCATCCCCCGAGAGAGCCAGAACCTGTTGAAACCCTTGGCATAATCCACACACATTTCCCGTTAAACCTTGACTCTCTTATTCTCTCTTTCCCTTCTGTCTTCTCTCTCTCCATGCGGTTTTGCTTAACCAAGTCATAAACCTTCCTTCCTTTCTCGTGCATCCTTCTCAGTTCATCCATCTGCAGTCCATTCATTCTAAGATACCTTTCCCTCTCAGCTACCATCTTTCCTCATATTTACACGCCCTGCTCCCTGCTAGAATCCCTACACATAATTGTGGCTTCCTAATTATTTAGTTGTCATTGATGACAACCTGTTGGGCTCTGATTTAATCGAACAAAAAACAAACAAGAAACAAACAAAAAATGGATTTCTTCTCTTTGTTGAAACAGATTAGGGAAGGACTTTGTGTTGAATGTTCATTCACATTCAACTTAAATGTCTTTCGCGCTTCAAGTTCAATTCATAACCTTTTGAATTTTACAATCAGAAATCATATAATTTTTGACGGTTCTGGTTTAATTAATCTTTGAGGGTCCTCAATTTTTGAATACTTGAATTTTGAACTATGTAAATGACGGTGAAGTTTCTTTGTACAGAAATCTCATTTTTTTTGTTTAACAAAAATCTTTTTAATCACTTCGAATGTCACCTATTACTACACGATAATTATAATAAATACCTGATAATAATCAGCATCATCTTAATACTTTCATAGTTACAATAAAAAATTTCAGTTTCGCTTATGCACTTTTCAAATAGTTTAGTTTTTCAGACCTTGAGAAACAATTGGAAAAATTATGAAGTTAATTTTATAAAAGGTAATGTAAAAATTAAGACAAATATAATCCTCTGTTTCGTGTTACAGGGGTGAGTTTGCAATTCGATTGCTTACCTAATGGCGAACCTATACCTGGTGTTTCTCGTTACGGACCTTCCTCTTCTGACATACGTTCTCCAGAAAGGTCTCATCCCCTTGCCAGACGTCGTTCTCCAGGGACGACTCTTCCAATTGCTATACCTCATTCTTCTTCTGGGTCTCCTCCTCCTGCCGATCCTTCTCTTCGTACCAGGTCCAGGTCTCCTCCAGCTGATCGTCGTTCTTTACTTATACTTTTATTAAAATCTGAAGAACTTAAATCTATTCGACTTATTCCAGAGAAGAATCCGAACCGGATATTCGAACTTCGAAAATACATTTTCCCTCCCGATAAATCACTTCAATTGAGAACATATAATAATATCCGTAAGCCCGTGCCAAATAAAGAAACAATGGTTCTGTCGTCGTACAATGTTGACGTTTTCGCGATATTGGAATGTGAAAAAAGAGATGCGTTTCTTCGTGGAATATATAAACCTCTGAGTGTCCGGGAGAAGCGGGTGAAAATAAACATTTACAACGGCGTGGTTGATCAATTGACCCCACAAGAAATTGCGGAATCTCCGTTAGGTTGCTCGGACATAATCGAAAAGAAATATAAACTAGTACGTGTGTGAAACATAAATCTTTCCGCCGTTAATTCTTCTTAAAAATCTGCCTGATGCGCGCCCGGAAACTTTCTCTTTCCCTTGAAATTCAATTAATTGATTTTATTAAACTATTATCATAATTTTGTCAAATTAGATATCAAAACATTGACAACTGTTATATTTTGTAATATTGAATCATCTTCTCTTGAGAGCTCCTTCGCCTCTAACAAATAGATTTACGTCACTTGCGATTCGCTTCGAGATCGACTGAACTGCCTCAAAAATGCGAAATTTTCTATATTATTTTCAACTTCATTTTATTTACTGTATGTGTTATTAGCCTCTGTACCTCACACCGTGCCGGGACTGCTTATTAAGATATCTTCCATTTCAGCGATTTTCAAATCTTCTAATGGCAATAAAAGAAATTTCGCCCAATACAGTTTGGATGGGTTTTTACACAAATTTGACTCTCTTCATGGAAGCACGCTTTTTTCAATTTCTTGTGCCAGAAGAAGAAATCGAATTATTTGCTCCGAAATCTTGAGATTAAAAAGTACAATTTAATCCTTTTTTGGTGAAAATTATCGTTGAGAGCATCAATGCGCGTGCCTAAGCGTCATTGGGTACACGGCAGTACTGAAGCTTTATGCGGAAACCTTTTGTAAATTTCCCTAAAGTGTAACAGAAATTTCAGCAACGGCAACTGAATAAAGCTTCGGTCACATGTTCCAGAAAATTCTGTTGCTATTGAGGAATTTTCAGTTACTGTCACTGAAAATATCAAGGGGTTAAAAAGTTTTTCGGTTGAATAATTTTAATATAAAATATGTAGCCTATATTTGTCCTGACAATATAAATAGTAAACAAATATGAGTGAAGTTAATACAAATAACTTCTGATGTATGTATGTTATAATAGTAACTTACAATATGCTACAATATGCTACAATATTACATGTTTGCAGAAAATTACGCAAAAAATTTCTACAAAATGTTATTTTATTTTTTTAGACATAAAGTTCGTATGTATGTATAAAATTTATAAATATTATGCATGGACTAATGAATAAAAAATGTCAACTGAGACGAATATTCTTATATTTCTGGAAAGATTTCGTTGATTTATTTTGTTCATTTCAACAACGATGTATTGGAAATAGCGATGCGGCGTCGTTTTGCACCCCTTGCGCTTTTATCAATCATCCGTTCTTGAACTTCTTCGGTATGATTGATTTCCAGGAATTTCCTGATAAATCAATTAATATTCAAATTCAAGTATATACTAATTGTATTGCGTCAGGAATATGCAATTTATATGTGTGTATGCGTATGGATAGTTTAAAAGATTCCCACGAAATCCTTCTCTCAGTTTTAATGATTTTAGAACTTCTTTTTCTACAATATTCTAAGGCATTTTTAATCAATTTTAGTTACTTGGAGGGGCTTCAAAATATTTTTTGAGAAGTTTTGACATTTTGGAGCTTTTTAAAGAATTTCATCGAATTCCACGCAGTTTTATAATATTTTCATGCTTTTCAAAGAATTTACTTGCAAGACTTCAGGAATTTCACAGTATAGGTATCACAGAATTTTCAAGACTTTAAGTGACGTGTAATAATTCTAACGAATTTTAAATTTGTTTTAATAATTTAAAGATATTTCAAAGAAATGTGAAGATTTCAGACCAGGGATCTCCAAAGATCTCCTCTATCTACTAGTGATCCTGTGCCAATAGGTTGGATGCACTCAGCTATGACGCAGAACTGTCAGGGAGGATCCCCATCCTTTAACTGATTTGAAATGCCTCAAAGAGTTGCATCTTGCACAGCAGAAAAAAATGAGGCCCTCGAGGTTCAGTTTTATGAACCATACCCTTCCAAATAATATTTTCTATCAAGGGGTGATAAATTTCCTCTCAGTTTTCCATCGAAAAAACTGGTAAATCCTGAAAATGGCCAGTCGATTTTTGTTCAGGCTGCACCTGTGGATTGTCGAGACCCCTCGTTTAGATACTGCTTAGATTCTTTTCAAGAATTCCAATAGACTTCAGAAGATTCTGAAGGAGATAATTCAAAATTTTACATTTCTTAACATTTTAGGATTCAGGGTAGTTTAAAAGATTCCAAAGATAAAATGACGCTCATTCTCTTGAAGACAAAAAATGTAACATGATACTTAAACGCATTGAATTGACAAACATACGTCTGAATATACTAGAAATTCTTAAAAATAGAATATAATTCTCCCAGTAATCCGGTCCATTTTTTCCGCCATCATTTTTCAATTGCGTTTTGAGAAGAAATGAAATGTCAGATTTCAAACTTTTGGTGCAGATGGAAACATATCAACACCCATCTTATACTAGAATTCTGAAGGCTGGTGACCTTCTCAGTATAAAAAATCAATTTAGAATGAAAGCAGTAAACAGAAGATTCTTCATCATCGCGTCCTGCTCCCCAGTTGATAGTGATCCGAGTGAAGTAAAAGACGCCTTCTGGGAAACTTTATATGATACAATGAGTACTTGCGGTCATGATGAAAGAATCAGTCTACTGGAAAATATGAATAAATGGGTTTGCCTCCATCGTCAGGGTGAAGATAGGGTTCTAGGTAATTTTGGGAATCCAAGTGCAAATTATAATGGAAAAAGATTAGTTAGCTTATGCTTGGAAAAGGCTTATTAATTAGAGGTACTTGGTTTAGTCATAAAATGATCCACATGTATACCTGGTGTAAAGGCGATAGCCACAGTATAATTGACTTCGTTATTTTGGATGGAAGACTAAAAGAGCTAGTAAAAGAAAGGTTCTGAATGCAATACTGATCAAGACCCTCTAGTGTCCAAAATAAACTTAGGTCAAGGATGGAGAAGAAAGAAAAAAAACGCGAAAACAGATCGAGAATTCACATAAGCCTGAAGTGCGCCTAGATTTTAAAAACGAGGTAAACGAACGCATAGATAAGGCAACTAGAAAGGCGCTTATAGACAATACAAATATAGAGGGCGCATCGGCTATGATCACAGATGCCATTGTTAGGAGTACGACAGAAGTGTGTGGTACTGCGATTGTTGGAAGAATGCCTGGTGATGCAGGGTGGAATGAAGAAATTCAGGCAGCCGCCAAAGAAAAGGAAAGAGCACATGAAAGAAGGTTGAACATCACCGGTTTTAGCGGTGAGGAGAGAAATAGACTTGAAGATGATTACCGAAGCGAAAAGAGAATAGTTAAGCTACTAGTAAAGGAAAGTAAAGATAAAATCAGAACAGGAGAAGAGAAGGTAATGCAAAAGGATTTTGAAGAAAGCAAAAAACTATTCTATAAGTTGGCAATGATCAAAATTAAGGGAGGTAAAATTACAGAGTTTGTCAGCATGAGAAATAGCGCGGATGAAATGCCATATGGTACAGACTGAATACTAGATGCTTTGAGAGATCTTTTTGAGGAATTAAAAAAAAATGTTAAGCAAACTGAATACAAGAATGAAGAGCATGACCCTCAAAATTAAAGTGAATAAAACAAAAATTATGGTGTTTGAAGAAAAAAATGAGAAAACAATACGCAACATTGTCTTCAATAATGAGAGAATAAAACAATTATGCCGCGCTAGACTGCAGCCTATATAGCCTATATGGAAAATCCGCCGTCATTCTGAGAATAACTTTCAACGCAAAATCCAGTAGTGACCTTCATTTTGACCTTGAGCTTGACTTTAAGGGTTATTTCAAGGTCAAATTTGTTTTTTTATGTGGGAACCCCTACTTTTGACAACGGCAATTGGAAGAGCGGGAAATTTTACGTCGCAACATCTGCCGTACAAACTAAAAAGATACATGAGTGACCTTTTTATGAAAAATGAGTTTTTGGTATCACTGGATTCGTAAGAGCAAGCTGCATCTAACTGGGATAATAAAAATGATTAATTATTAATATTTATTGCAAAAAACGATTGTTTAAAACTGAGGAGTGTCGAAAATGTTGAAAAATACAAGGGAAAAAGATAAACAAAGCACTTTGCGCGTCCCAATATTTGTACACGGCATCTAATACGTCATCATCATACAAATGAAGAAGAACCTAATGTATGGCATTACAAATAGTTCAGAAGAACTCGTCCTGCAGGAAATTGGAAACCTCTCTCACAATTCCGCTTCAGATTTTGCTGTTGAACATCAAGCCCAGACGTCTTTTTCTGAACTTCCAACCGAAATGGAAAATTTAACCCCATTTCAAATAAATCCAGCAGTTGATTTGTCTTTCTCGAATGAATATCTATTTCAAGGATGTGTGAACCCTTCTTCGGAGAATGTAGCTCCAAATTCGGGTTTACTTAAAATGTCAACTGAATCAGAGAATGTCAACCCTTTCATATTCTTCCACCAAGCAGAAAAAACGAATGAGTCCTTTTTTACAATGAATCTACAGTCTTCAGTGCCAATGATGTTCAAAACGATTTTTCTTTTGGACCACCAGTACTCGATCTGCGCGTACGGCATGAAATAGAACCTCGGAGTGAATTTCACTATTCCAATGAAAATGATTCACAGGATCTATTTAATGATTCTTGTTGAATGAAAACTCATCATGAAGTTAATCAAATTAATTAAAAAGAAAACATTCCACCAAGTGATAAGGAAAATAGTTTCAGCGAGGAAAGAAAAAAACGGAAAAGGAATCTTAATAAATATGAACAAGAATGATTGAAATTGAGTAAATTGTTGAAAGATCACTCTGTTTTACCTCCTTGCAAGGATTGTCGTCTCAAATGTAGCGATCATATATCTTTTAAAACTCGCGAAAAATTAAATACTTCATTTTGGAACTTGGATTGGTGGAATAGAAGACTGTTCGTAACTAGTCACGTAAAAAACGAAGAAATAAAATGACGTAAAACCGATAATGTTAAAATGCAACGAATTCATCAGTATTCGTACCATATGATTGACGATAACAATACTGACAGGCAGGTGTGTAAATTTTTCTTCCTAGCGACTTTGGGTTACAAGGTTAATAACGATTCCTTGATAAGACATGCTATGAGTGATATAGATCCCATTACTTTGCAACCCAAACCAGACAATCGAGGAAAGAAAACAGATTTATCAGCTGCAATTCGACATGATAGGATTCAAAAGCACGTAGATTCTTACAATCCATCTGTTTCCCACTATCGTCGCGCTCATGCGCCAAACAGACGTTTTTTGCCGAACAGTTTAGCTGTGAAAGATATGTATACTAATTTTATGGAAAAAAATCCTTCGGAATCATGTAGCTACGAACTTTATCGCCAAGTTTCCGAAAAAATGGATATTTCTTTTACGAAACTCGGGCATGAAGGAAGCTTCGGAAGCCCGCGAAAAGTATGAAAATCATGTTGCAAAAGCTTTCGATTCACTGGATACCGCGTATTATTCCGCCGACTTACAAAATTCATAATGTTGCCTCGAATGGAAGAGTTCAAAGTATGTATGTTCACTAAGCGAATCATAGCTTTTAATGAAAGTTTTGTGCCTCTTGGGCCCTCCCAGTTTAAAGAAAGACCTTTTGCTGCAATTTGGCATGAAGGGATTTCTGGACGAAAAAAGGAACAAATCATAAGTGCTTTCCATGCTTTTTTTCTGGAAATGCGCGATTAGAAGCGAATTGTTATTTGGCTTGACAACTGTTCTGCGCAAAACAAGAACTGGGGTCTTTTTTCTTTCCTCGTTTATCTGGTTAACTCAGAGGAAGTCGAAACTGATATTATTGAACTGAATTACTTTATAAGTGGCCACACACTCATGTCAGCCGATTCATTTCACCATCAGGTTGAAATGTCAATGAAAAAAATGGAGAAAATATACGATTTTGCAGATTTTGAAAATGCAGTATGCTACGCACACTCCGGAAAGGTTTTCGTAAAATCCCTAACTGCATCCCACCTTCAAGATATAAAGCAAGTTAGGGTGAAGCGAGGAAGTTATAATTTAGGGTACAATTTAACTTACGAGGACACAGAAGATCTACCTGAATTCAACTTTCTTAAAATTCGCATTGTCAAGAACGGCATTCCTCTGCCCCAAGTTCAAAGCGGTTTCGTGGTATTCCATTGCACAAAAAAGAAAGCATAATAAAAGAACTAGTTCCACTTATAAAACCCAGTAGATGATATTTCTGGTACAATTTAGAAGTATCAGATGTCAATGATTTGATTACTCACTACGATAACGAGGATTGAAAAGTTCAGATTGATTGAGAGGAATGTTTATTTAAAGGATGATTTATTAGTGAAATCCTTATCGGTTTTTTATTACGAAGTAAATTTAATGAATATAAGACCAGCTTATATCCGATAATCAAGACTAAAAAGTTCTGAACAGTTGTTCAGAGATCAAGGAAGCGAATTAAAAAGAGAATTCTCAATTTAAAATGACATAAGTACTATAGATATGTATAAGCTTTAAATTACTACGTTTTCTTAATGTTACGTAGCCGCAAATGCATAATGTTCAAATTAACAATAAGCGCGATTTGTATCGAATTGGTGCGACTAATCCTTTTGCAATTGATTGCTATTAAAAAATAATTGAAATCTAAGATGCATCGAACATTAAAACGTACTTGTACGGAAAGTATTTAATTACATACTTCGTTATTCATACCTTATGTTAAGATAATCAACAATGTGATGTTCAATTACCAAAAACTCAAATAAATGGTTTACTTCAATAATTTATACCTTTTTTTGTCCCCTTCTGCAAAACTGAAGTTATGTACAACGGATGACTTTTAAATATTTATTTGGGTTTAATAATTACATTTTATCTAAAAAAATGCAGATGCCTTAAAGCAAAATTAATTTTTGCTTCCTCATAGAGGAAGCTTTGTGATGGTAACATTGTCCAAAAAATTCAAATTCATTTAATTAAACCCTCCCTAATTCAAAAATGTCTAATACAATGTTCTAAGCAATTGTCCGGATGTGTGTGTGTGGATGTCACGCTTTTTTGTGAACACGATAACTAGAAAACGGTTGCAGATAAATTGATGAAATTTGGAGTGCTCATTTTCCCAAATAATATCCCGAAACTCACTGATTCAAAATATTATTCGATATTAGAGTTCTTTGGACAAACAGTTTTTCTTGATTTTCTCAGTTCGAGTGAGATTGGACTTATGCATCTTTTTAGTTTGTACGGCAGACATGTGCTCAGACCCTGGGTCGAGGGTGATCACGCGAAAAAAACAAAGTTGACCTTGGAAGAACCTGGAAGGTCGAGCTCAAGGACAAATTCAAGGTCATAATTAGATTCCTCGTTAAAAGTCACTTCGAAAATTACCTCGACGTTTTTCGTCAACACCTGAGCCGCAGAAGTACAGATTGGGCCCGCTCATACCTCGCTCAAGCCTAATAACCTTCAGCTAAAGTTCAAGGGCATCCTTGACCCATGACATGATTACATGTTTGGACGCTGTATTCCTCGTTAAAAGACACTTCAAGAATGACCTTGACCTCTTTAGAAAATATTTTACCTGGAAAATTATGTAGGCGTTTCGTTACATTTGGACACCCTGTGTAAGTAATATGGTTATATCAAAGAATTTTAAATTCATTCGAAACTTTCTTCCCTGAGTTAGTTTTGTTATCTTGAAGAAAATGTGACAAGGTTAGGTTATATTGGTTGCGTGAAAAGCTTTTTTTTTTTTTTTTGAAAACCAGACAGTATGTTTGTAAATAACTCAAGAGGCCCCTATTTTAGAAGCACGTTATTGCCCGATTATAATTGAACATTTCGCAGAAAAAACAAAATGTGATCTTTACGGCAACTCTATCAAATCTTATTTTGTTTCGATGCGAAAAAATTCAACTTCATCTACTTGAAAATTACCCGCAACAAAAATTCACTTCTGTTTTTTCTGTTTTCTATTGAAAATCGAAATACATGTCAGGGCCTTTTCAGCGCGGCTTTTCAAATTGGGCTAAGTAGGGCATTCTTCGCACGATTCGAATAGCAAGATCAGTTCGAATGGCAAACAAATTTTTCCTTCAAACTGATTTTTAGCAAATGTTGATATCACAGAATGACGCAAGCTTGACGGCTTTGATTCATAAAAGATAACAACTACAGTATACATTATATGAGTAATGAGGCAGTAGAATATTCATTGGGGAAATTGAGCCTATTTGCACTGTGGCGGTTTTGCCACGGCGGCAGCAGAAAGTGGCATTGATTATAATTAGAACGTTTCTGATAAGAGGTCACAGTGGAGAAAGTCTCATTGCCAAACGAATTATCCATCAATAGAATTATCAGTATGCCCTCCAAGTTGAAAAGATGAGGATTTTCTATACGCTGCTGTTATTCTGGGCAGTCATTCTCAATTCTATTGGTGAATATAATAATAATAATATACCTTTTATTTTCAGTGAATTTTCTTTCAAGCTTGTCGCAAATCAGAATTTTTACGATTTAATCTGCATGGAACAATTTTGCACGAACCGAGTTGATTTTTACGCTCAAGGGTATCATGCTTCACTCACGCAGCGCAATTCTAACTTCTATACGCAATTCTAAAATAGTTTAGTAGATGAAAAATAATATCCCGTACCTTGAGGAACATCTAGTTTTGAAATTTTCTATCATTAGTATTTTAATGTTTAATTGTAATTTTTAATACTTTAGATTGACAAGAGTTTCGTCGTTATGTATTCAATACTTAAATTAGAAAAATTTTCAGGGTAGAGAGTTTGAGTTTTTGAATTTTAAGCAGGTCAAAAATTTTCATCAATTACCTCGGAAAAAAACTATACTTGTTTCTTATACTCAAAACTCAGAATATATCAAAATACGATTTTGTACTCTAGGGAAAATATAATCCTCTGTTTCTTTTTGTAGGGTTGAGTTCACAATCAGATCGCTTGCATCATGACGACCCAATTCCTAGTGATTCTCGTTGCGGACCTTCTGCTTCTTCTTCTGATCCAAATTCTCCTGACACGACTCTTTCTCTTGCCATGCCTAATTCTTCTGCCAGGTCCCCTTTTCCTGTCGAGCCTGCTCTTCGTGACAGATCTAGGTCTCCTTCTGCCGGGCCTTCTCTTCCTGTCAGAAACAGGTCTCGTCCAGCTAGGCGTCGTCCTCCACTCCTGTTTGGGTTTCAACTTGAAGAACTTTCATTTATTCGACTTATTCTAATCAAAAATCCGAATCGGATATTCGAATTTCGAAAATACATTTTTCCTCCCGGTATACCAATTAAATTGAAAACATACAATGATGTCCAGAAGCCCCTGCCAAATGAAGAAACAATGGTTTTATCATCGACCAATGGAGAAGTCTTTGCAATATTAGATTTTGCAAACAGAGAAGGGGTTTTTCGTGGAATATATAAACCTCTTTGTATACGGGAAAAGCGGGCAAAAATAAACATGTACAACGGCGCGATTGATGAATTGACCCCACAAGAAATCGCGGAATCTCCGTTAGGCCAGGTGAATGTTATCGCAAAGAAATTTAGAATAATACGTATGTGAAACACAATTCTTTTTGCTGTTCATTTGTTTTAAACAGTTTGCTCGCTATGCGCGAGGCCACATTTTCTTCCATTTAAAATTAAATTAAATAACTTTAGTGAAGTATTATTATCATTTAATAAGAATATTTTTAAAAATTGACAAATGTAATATTTTGTAATATTGAATCACCTTCTTTTAAAATCTCCTTCGGCTTCAACGAATACATTTGCGTCACATGTTATGCGCTTCGAGATCAATTGAACTGTGTCAAAAATGCGAATTTTTTATATTATTTCCAACTTCATTATATTAAATATATGTGTTTTTAGTTTCTGTAACCCAAACCGGGACTGCATATTCAGATATTGCAAAATAAAGAGCAAATTTCATTCTTTTATATTATTTTATTATAATACCCTAAGATCTTATTTTTACATTCTCATCAGTGAAGGTATTAGATTTGTGTAAACATTGACCCCCTCATTGATCTCCTCGAACAGTCGACCTGGCCATCTTAGGGGTCGATTTGATCATCCTACATTTTCTATATTTGTTGTCCTTCTCTTACTTATTCCAGTCTCTTTCTTACAAGAGACTGGAAATTATAAAATTACGTAGAATCTATAAAACCTGAAAATGTATATGAAATATTTTAATAATATTTATATTATAACATTCTGAAAGCCTTTTTTATTCTTTTGGAGAGCGGGGTGTATGAGACATAATTTGATATGCAAAAACAGAGCACATTGACAATATATTTTTTGGAGCACGAAAGGCTTAGGACACGGCACGGTGTCACACTGAATTTTAAGATTTGAAACATTGAAGTGAATTCAGAAACCAATCACCCACATCTCATTACTTTCTGCATCATCAATGAATGCAGAAGTTTTTTGCACGTTTTCAATTTGAAACGACACGGTGACCACAAATTGATAGCTGAACGTCCAGTTACGCCTTTATACTATATCCTTCGGAAGTATCAAATTTGACGTTGAAAATTCAAAAGAATAAGCTTAGTTCACTTTCCATCATATTCTCTCTTATGAACTTCACTCTCCACGAATATTTGAAGTATCGAAAAGCAGTTTAAACTTATTAAAAACATGTTTAAGTTCAACAAATAGCAACTGTGACGCTGAACGGCGTAATGACATTCACCCACTCTGAAAATGCTCTAGAGTTTAGACCACGATGCTCCCAACTCTCGTACCCTTTCACACTGCATGCATAGCGTCGACAACTGGATTGGTTGAGGTTGGCGCGCTTATTTAAAATGATTAAATATGAAAAGCAATTGTATAAAGCAAATAGTAAGAATTGAGTTATCAAAAATAATTCTTTGCTCGCAAGGAAGACTCATAAAATGAAAATTAAATTATTTATCAGATTTTCTCCTTAAAAATAAATGTTCGATTTCTATTTCTAAGAGAGGAATATGTTTTTTATCCTAAATATAAATTTAGAATTGTTTCTAATATTCTTATGCGCTTTACATTTATTATTTGTTGTGAACATTTCACTTACATATTCAATCACTTTAAATAAACACGGCAACGGTAACTAATCCGGCTAGCCCTCCGCGATGGGTAATTTGCTCTTCCGTGGATAGTTGAAATGAGTGAAAACAAGATGATCTTATTGACCATCCCGAAAGGATACCTTGCTTATCCCAGATAGTGAGTCTGACCTCCTTACAACACTCAGACTGGCTATAAAATGAGAGTCTCTCTGACTATGTCGAAAACATTCTAAAAGGCTCTTTAGACCATCTAGAAGAACGGACTGGCTCTCTAAATTTTGACCCTCTTATTTTGACCAACCATTTTTCTTTGTGATCCAACTGTGTCATTAATAATTTTTTGACAGGACGCGTAGTTTTTGTTTCATTCCTAAAAAATAACATTAACCCTAATTAGTCACGCTTTAATGGAATCGCATAATAGTCAAACTCGGTCCTAATGAGTCGTAAGAATTCAACCAAAATCGGCGAATTCAAGGTATCGAGCTCCTCTACGAAGAACTCGAAAATTTTTTGAGGTGAATTTCACTTCGTGTCACTAATTAGGGTTGAAAATAACAGAATTATATTTTTTGAAAAACGACATAAGGTACGAAAAAAAATTAAAACACAAATGTTGTTCTTCCAAAAAGGATCTATGAATTTGTTATTAATAATCTTTAAATAGAACGAGTGGATTTTCTTTTGATCGTAAAAAACAAGCTTAGAAGTAAAACAATTGAATTTTTGAAAAAACGAGACAAGAGACGAAAAAAATGAAAAGACAAAAGCTGTTCAACAAAAAAATATCTACAAACTTATTCTAAATTCTTGTTATAAGAATATATTGAGAATAAACAATTTTCTATTTGGAAAAAGAACACATGACCATTTTATTTAACAAAATTTTTCGCCTAAATTATATTTACAAATGTGCTCAGAACCACCTGACGTTAAGATACGTATTTTTAGTTCAAATCGTAAAAAATAACATTGAAAATAAACAAATTAAATTTATGGAAACGAGGGGAACGAGATGAAAACGAGGGAAAAAAGCAAATTTTTCAAAAAAGGTAAAAAGAGGGAAATAGAGGAAAGAGTGTAAAGCCTTAGGTATCAAAGTTATTTTCAAACTTATTGAATTATTATTTAATTGTACTGTGGAGGGGCATCTTTCGCGAAATTCGCAAACTTTGTTATCTCCTCAAACCCTAAAATTGGTAACGTAACTTATGAACGATCCCTTATTACTATATCACTTTCTTAATAAAAATTACTGAAAAAGTTGATATATTTATTTCATAAAAATTACGGAATCCAAAGTTGTAGTTTATTACACAGCTATCAGAGGCTGCTAACGGCTATCAGGAGCTCATGATGATTCGACCGTTCGGCAAAAAATATCAGGACGAGTTACAAATTTTTTTTTTTGCAATTTTTCGTGCGCCTTTTTCCCCCCGCTCTATCCTACTGTCCAGTAGCAAAACACTTCACCCAAGTTTGACTTAGATTGGACTTTGGTTTTTAAGTGGGTACACATGAGAAATGAGGCCTCATATGCATCTTATCAAAAAATTGTGGACAGGAAATTTATATAGCTTGGTAACTCATTCGTTTTTGCGTAGTTATCCATTTTAAATTTATTTCTCAAATACATTTCTATCTAAAGTCCATAGTAGTAGTAGCAGTCTGTAAGCAAGATTACTTTTGAAAGAATTATACAATTGGATAGAGCTTTTGAAATACCCTTTCAAAGGCTCAATAATAAAGGACAAGTTCTTTAATTTGCTTCCTTTCTTTCATTTTGAGCAAAACGAGAGGAGACAAGAAAAAATGTGTGGAAAAAGGTAAAAAGGAGAATTTTTTAAATATCTGAGAAAAACGTTGTATAAATTTCGTGGGGCTCGAGCACCAGCCATGGAGAAATAAAGGCTAGAACTGGACACGGGGATACATGACTTTTCAAACAATTTAATAAATGATATTAAAGAGAAGTCCAAATGCTTCTAGAGAAATAGTCAATTGTCGGAAATGACAAGTGCCGCATATACTGGAACTTTTAAATCTCGGCAATTGCTTTTGTCGCGCACTCGAGGCTTGACACAGTTCTCCTTAACTTCGAGAAATGAAGCACGTTCGTTATCGAATTTTCGGCACCAGCCGCCAAGAGCATTACAGAAAGAGAGACCTTATGAGGAAGTTGCGTCATTTATACCCGGAATATTCTGTTAAGCTAGTCATCCTGATCATTGGTGCTCTTGAAGATGCCAAGCTTTCACTGGTTAATAGCCTGAAAAGTATCCCTGCGTGTCAGCAAAATGCTAAGACACTTGTGGCGAAAATGTAGAAAGCGGTCGTCCTTGGGTCATTTCAAACACGCATATCACGGTTGTGAGACGTGGTTAAAGCTGAAATTCGACCGCGATTTTGCTAGGAGCGAGTACAATTTTATGGAATAGACCATCCCAGATAACAAAATTTGAGCAATATGCGACGCATTATGCACGCACGCCGTGCCGATCAACACACACACACAGTAAAAACTAGGCATTCATATTTATTTGGGATTCTTTTTTGGGCGTTCCAATATGATCTCACAAATAGTCTTATTTTAGTACCAGTTTCTGTCTTGTTTAGTTTGCTAACTTCAGATTGATGGATGATCCGAGATAGCGTACTAAATTGATTCAGAGGGTGCATTGTTTCAATTGTTCCAAACTTCACTCTTACAAAAAATAAAAAATAGATGAAATTAAAAAATCGTAAAAATTAGTGTTGATCCGTCACACTCAGACTCGCGAACTTCAGCCCTATGAGTTACGTTGGTTTCTGAACTTGACAGGTTAGAATTTGTTTTATCAGATTTAGTTATTGACAGATGATCCTCATTTCGAGCCTATTTCAATCCACAAATCGACCTTATTTTATGAGATTGGCGGATCAAATTGAAGTGCGACTATTTGTTGCGTGAACTGTTTTAATACCGAATTAAGTTCTAAATCGAATCCTAGTTTTTACAGAGCAGAATGCTCTCAACTGCGCAGACATATGTGTCATCAATTGAGTCGCATATCGCTCGCATGTCGTGAGTCGTTAAGTGATACGCATATCGTGATTATTCATGTTGTAAAAATAATAAATTATCTAATATTATTATTATTCGTATACGTCCAAAATAAAAAAGGCCACTTTGTCGGTCGTGGATAAAAGTCAGTTTCAGGTAGGAAATATCCTTCATCGACAAAACCTTCAAAGTGAGCCCTTTCAATTCTTTTGGACGTACAAATATTCTCTATGTCTTTATTGAAAAAAAAAGAGGAAACGAATATATTTTGTGAAATATTTATTCTCAAAAGGTTATCACAATATTGTTATATATTCAATATTAATTATTTGCGAAACGCCTATGTTAGGCACGAATGTTCCAGTTTTTTTTCATTTCTTCATTTCTTAATTCGCCACAAAATCTCTGTATTTTGTTTCCTCGTGTTTTCTCCTTCCTTTTCGATTTTACTACATATTATTGAAATATGTTTCAGGTTAGATACATGAAATAAAAACTTTATGATCAACAATAAAGAATACTTATCTATTCATTAGGGAGAAAGATAAGATACATGATATTAGTTTCATTTTTGTAGAAATAAAAATATTTTACTCACAGAAACAATCTTGATGTTGTAGCAAAATGATCATTTGCTATGCTAGCATCTATCACAGGTATAGGTAAATAATCAAAAGCATCAGCATCTTGTTCTAATGGTGAATTATACCTATATAAAAAAAGAAAACTTATCCCACTTGGCGTAAAAGTTCTAATAGATATTTGATATAAAAATGTTGTTTTAATTAACGTAATGTCTGCAATAATTACTTACGAGTTGCCTCTACAAGGATTGTCGTGCAATGGAAATTTTGTTCTCGCCGTATGCCTAGCAGAAGAATCGGTTTTCTGTGGAGAGATTGATGTTTTATTGGATATATGCTCATCGAGAGTCTTTTTTTGAAATGCACCTCGCAACTTTTCGTTCGCTTTATCAATCGTCATTACAGATGTTTGCTCAGTGATTTTCGCTTTTGAAATTTCGTTTTTGATCGCTTCTTTTTCTTTTACAGGTTTTCCCGTCGGAGTTGATATATTTGTCTTATTCTCACCGTCCTTCGTTCTATCACCTTTCTTGTTTAATTGTAAAACAGCTAGCAATTTGTTTATCTCCGATTCAATTGAGATCAAAGTTTCAGTCCGTTTTTTTTGGAGAATCAACGTCTTCAAATGTGATTTGTAGGTGCTTCGGAAGTTTTCTCATTCTTCCGCTATTGGTGATTTGAATTCTTCTTCTTTTTCTGACTGTCGACTGAACATGGTTTTTGGATTCGCCTTCCATAGTGCTACAATTAAATAAACTAATACAAAGAATCTCTTCAAAAAGTCTTTGATTAAAAGTTCACTTATACAAAAGAAAGACATTTTTTCTGATAAATTTTTTTGGTGCTCACGTTATTGTAAGAAACGAGTTTATAAATGTGAATTTCATGTCTTGAAAGGAATAAATTTCTCACCAATGTAAATTTCAAGTCATTCATGATATTTTTTTGTACTTTATGATTATTATATACTGTGAAAAATTGATTTGCATATTTAATCATTTCAAATAAGCGCGCGATCAACATCCAATGAGGCTGCTGGTGAAATGCATGCGCAGTGTGGTCGGGGAGCCAAATTGGGAGCACTGTTGAAGCATTCAAAGTAAATAAAGAAAAAAATACACGGAACAAAATCGGCAAGACAGAGGTATCGAAATTGAAATTACAGTTGATTTGCAAAATTTGGAATTTGGTATTTCTTAGAACTTTTCCTTCTGTATTTCTATGATAAAAAGGCCCACACATGCGCAGAAAACATTTGAAGCCACAATTTATGACGATCATTTATATGCTGAAAAAACTTACATGTGCTCAAAAGTATTTTAAACCGCAAGATACAAAGATATTTTCATCAAATACCATAATCAAAATTTTTAAAATTCTTCATGAATTTACAAAGGTGTTATGAGTTTTTTCGAGAAAAGGGGTGAATTAACTATGAATTATCTTTTAGAAAATAATTAATTAAAATCCGCAAAAAATTGGAAAGTCTTTTCTAACCTTCAGATATGTAAAAATATTAAAACTTAAGAAAATTGAAGGAGCTGCATGGCTATCAATTCCAAATTAATTATTTACCTTTTCAAGATCCCAATATGACAATTTTTCGGGTTGTAGCGATTTCGAGTTCCAGAATTTGTTATTGTCGCCCTCGTGAAAAAAAGACCAACTTGAGATTACAGTATAGGCAGGTATATTCTTGTTCCGGCAGTTTGAACCCTAAATATCTCATCATTATTAGGCTCATCACGAGTCATAGATTGTAAATGGGGCGCTCTTTCTTGTAACTTTCAACAGAAAAAGATGACGAGATGGACGGAGGGACAGAGTTCCATAAATATAACGGCAACTCTTTGAAGCCTCTAGATCTATCGTAAATAATAATAAATCATCCCAAGTTCCTTGGGACTTTTAGGTATAGCTAGTCTGTTGATACAGACAGCTATCCTTATTTAAGTGAGAGAGAGTGGTGTCTATTTCAATGCTCTAAAATTGATGCAGGTATAGGCTGAAAGGTAAAAGACCAGAAAAAGCCCAAACGTGGTTTGAAACTGGTCTTAATGTGATCTTAAGTTGGTCTTTCTTTTCACGAGGGCGACTTAACCTATTATACATTTCTTAGCGGAAAACCTTTTTAGAGATGCATTGATGCCTGTAACATTTTTTTGAGGTATTTTTCAATGAAATTTGATATTTAGCTGGTTAAACTGTGTTGTTTTGAAGCAACATTATCACTCTTACCTGATATAACTCGTACTTAATTGTATAATTATATTTAAAGCGTCGACTTTAAAAATCACATTTTTTTAAGTTGAGCAAAACGCATAAGACTGACACATAGGAGGTTATGTTTCATATGTATTTTCCTTTATCTTTTGTATTCTATGTGTATGTATATAAATATTTTAAATACTATTTTACATACTACACATATTTAAAAAACCTCGATAATTCGAACTTGAACCTCGATAATTCGAACTTTCGGATATCGAGTGTATCGAGAAATTCGAATTTTTGGTGTTCGAACATGGGGACTGCAGTCAAAGTGGAACCGTAAGATGCTAGCACCAGACGGTTGCTGGGGTTTTCTCGGCGCGCTAATTGAGTGGCAGACGGTCGCAACCATTCTCTATAAAAGAAAATTCAAATCTACAGAGCTTACATTCTCAGTCGAGTTTTCGTTGAGTGCATTTCGTACTGTCCAGTTTTCTTATTTTCCATTCTCTGTGTTTTTTTAGTCTAATATGACTGATTTAAGTAAGACAAAGTATGAAACTCTGACTTTAGCAGAGAAAGTCGCTGCTATCAGAGAAGTTGAAAAGGGCGTGAGAAAAAAATTGCAGATCGCTGAAGAGTTTCAAATTCCGCGGAATGCTCTTTCTACTTTTCTCAAAAACGAAGAGAAGATTCTGAGTGATTTTTCTACATCAAACCAAAGCAGAAAAAGATGCAGAAAACCAGAAACTTCAGAAGTGGACGGATGCGTAAAAAAGTGGTTCAAGCAAGCTCGTGATAAGAAAATTCCTGTAATTTGTCCAATTCTCCAAGCCAAAGCTCAACAGTTCGCCAGTAGTTTAAAGTGTGAAAGATTCAAAGCAAGTAATGGTTAGCTGCACAAGTTTAAAAATTGAAATGATATTTTGAGGAAGAGTGTGTGAGGTGAAAGGGCAGCCGTTGACATTCAAAAAGCAGAAGAGTGGAAAATGACTTTGTTAATAAAAATCGAACCTACGGAGCCAAGAAACATCTTCAATGCTGATGAAACAGCTCCGTTTTACAAATGTACACTGGACAAAACATTAGCCTACAAGAAAGAAGATTGTAGCAGTGGAAAGTTAAGCAAAGTCCGAATTACTGTTCTTGTAGGAGCTAATTCTGACGGCAGTGAAAAGCTTCCATTGTTAGTGATTCGAAAATCTATAAATCCGCGTTGCTTTAAAAACG
The DNA here is from genome assembly GCA_932178445.1 of Andricus quercusramuli. NCBI lineage: Eukaryota > Metazoa > Arthropoda > Insecta > Hymenoptera > Cynipidae > Andricus > Andricus quercusramuli. The sequence continues at coordinate 162,179 of CAKNXH010002088.1, read as the reverse complement.
TTAAATCTAAGCCGTGTGATTACGAAGCTAACAGGAAAGCTTGGATGACTCGTGATATTTTTGAAAAGTGGCTGCTGAACTTGGATAAGAAGTTTAGAAAAGAGAAAAACATCGAAGTTGTGTTTTTTCCAGCCAACATGACGTCAGTACTTCAGCCCATGGATCAAGGAATTATAAATTCATTCAAGGTTTGCTACCGGTCGATGAACATGTTACGTTCAACAATAACAAAGTGAACGTGTTGCAAGCCATGAGGATGTGCGCTGATGCATGGCAACGAGTTAGTAAAAAAAAAAAAAAAAAAAAAAATGGATTGATAAACCAGGATTCACTGAGGCCAGGTAGGACGCAGTCATCCCAAACGAAAGTTTTTTGGAAGAGGTTAAGCTGGACTAGAATTTTGTCAGCGTAGATCAAAACGTTGCCGTTTGCGGCGAGCTCACGGACACCGACATTTTGAATGAGGCCAAGGAAAAACTGGGTTCGGGTTCGGAGTTATCTGATGAGGAAAAAGAAGATGAATATCAAGAGCAGCCTTCAACTCCATCAGTTCCAACACCCGGGGAAGCTATGGATTTTCTCAAAAAAGTTCAGAGAGTTTGCGGAATCGCGGCAACATGTAGACAAAGAGATTTTTGCAGCGATCAGTAAGCTTGCAAATTTTGCAGCGAAGGAAAAAATCATCAGTTTGAACCAGTCCAGCATCCCAGACTTTCTCACAAGAAAATAAATGATTTTTTTAAATTTATTTTATAAACAATCGGTCCTTTTCAGGAACAACAATTGTTCAAACTATGGACTAATTCTTTTAAATAAACAAATCTGTGTATGTGTATGCACACACAAAAATATATATATATATGTTTGTATGTGCATACACATACACATATTTTATTATATTATTCTTTCTTCCAAGAGAAGCAAACTTGTTTTATGTAGAATTGATTTGGATTTAGATGTTCATTCCCACAATTTTTAAATTAATTTTTTCGGTCGGGAGGGGAAATCTTGTTTACATATTCGTAATTTTTATCGTCAAATAGTGTTTTATACCAAAATTGACCTGTGCTAAAAACTTTTCATCAGCAGGAGTCTGTCTAATAGGTTCCAAGGAATTTTTTCTTCCTTTGTCAAAAAAATCTTGTGATACATCTGTGAAAGTAGTTACGTACAAATTTTCTCACATCTTCATCTGGGAAATTATACACAAAAATAAATTTTAAACTACTACTGAATTCTTTAGAATACAAGAGATATTTTTCATTTACATCAAATTCTATGTATATTATTCACCAAATACAATATGTTTGAACTCCATTTGTGATCATGAGTTGTGATAAGATAACAAATTTTCATGTTTCAAGGAAAAGAATATCTTCAAATTTGTTTCTTATTTCATGAAATTTACGGTTTATTCTTCAACAATTATTAAGAACTTTTCAAAGATACGAGATCCATGTGCTGGAGTGATTTTTATAATAGACAAGCAAGCGATTTGTCGAATCCTTCAGGCATCTAGGGCGAGCAGATTTCCAACGACAACCAGAGGTAACTTAAAAGACCGATCTGCTTTTGTACAAGCACCTACTGTAATAGAATCTTTATATTTGTAAAAGCCAGCTGCTTTGGATTCCCATTCACATGCAAATCTTATTGTAGGCAGGAATTTACTAAGTAGCCCAGTATCATCAAAATTAAATATTTGAGCTCTGATAACACTGTGTTACAAAGACCAAAAATTTGGACACACTTTTATGGAGAACTAGCACAAGTTGTAGATCTAGTAAAACTAAGAAAAACTGTATGGGAGAAATTTCCCATACACCCCCAAAATCTCATTTTTTGACCAAAAAACCGTTTTTGGGAGTTTTTTGAGAAAAACTGACGAGACTGTAGCTGAAAGTATTTGCGATTTTTCGATTTTTTTCCATTTGTCCAAATTTGACGATATATTTACGATATCATTCGGTTTTGAAGATTTTTCTTAACACAATATTTTGAAAGTAAATTTAATTCTGCGTCGAATGAGCTATTTTTGAATCAAATTCGAAGAGAATTGACGGAGTTGTGTGCGTTTTAAGATTTCAAGAACTTTTTGATAAATTTTCATGTACGTAGCGGATGTAAAATTTACATCAGGGTGCGTCGCGAGGGATGAAAATGATGTCAACCGTCATCAAAGCTATGTAATTTCTATTTGTTTTGTCTATTCTTGTTCTAGTACAGTGCAGTGCAGTACAGTACAAAACAGTACTATATATTGAATTATTCAATACCAAAAACAAATTTTCCATTCTTTTCTTTTTGTGATCACGGTGTCCCTAGTCCTCATTGTATCTTCACTAACAAAAAAAGGATATTTCTCGAGACGCTCCATCATTCAAAGTTTCAGTGCTCACTTTAAATTTGTGAGAAAAATATGTGTGATAATCGCAGTAAGTTTTGTTTTATATGTGGTTTGTTTGTGGATCAGCAGCATCGTTCGAAGTTAAAAAATAATAAAGCTGTGATCGATGGCTACAACGATTTTTTCAAACTTCAATATACTACCTCTGGTCGCTGGTATAAACCAGAATTCACGTGAAAGATCCTGAAAGTCCACATTTGATATTGCATGTCTTTCACTTGAACTTGATGTACACGGAAGATATTCTTGATCATCAGCTTTATGATCATCAGCTTGATCATGACCATCGAGTTGGACATTCTTCAATTCTTGAAGTGCAGTTGAGTCAACCATATCGTTTAGGACTTCGGGTTTCGCTATAGTCACAAGATTAGCATACTTTATGCGTTTTCGTGTTTTATAATGATGACCGTATTTCTGTTTGACAAAAATAGCAGTCGTTCGGTTTATGGTAAGGCTGATGATGCCATATCATCGGAGAAGATAAAGAAATTCGAACTTTATGGCAACTTTTCGATTTCCATTTCTTGAACTTCGATTAACAGTCGAGACACGCGAATTCTGGTTCATATCAGCGATCAGAGGTAGTATATTGAAATTTGAAAAAATCGTTGTAGCCATCAATCACAGCTTTATTATTTTTTAACTTCAAACGATGCTGCTGATCCACAAACAAACCACATATAAAACAAAACTTATTGCGATTATCACACATATTTTTCTCACAAATTTAAAGTAAGCACTGAAACTTTGAATGATGGAGCGTCTCGAGAAATATCCTTTTTTTGTTAGTGAAGATACAATGAAGACTAGGGACACCTTAATCACAAAAAGAAAAGAATGGAAAATTTGTTTTGGGTATTGAATAATTCAATGTATTGTACAGTTTTGTACTGTACTGCACTGTACTGTACCAGAACGAGTATAGACAAAATCAATAGAAATTACATGGCTTTGATGACGGTTGATATCATTTTCATCCCTCACGACGCACCCTGATGTAAATTTCACGTCCGCTACGTACATGAAAATTTAGCAAAAAGTTCTTAAAATATTAAAATACACACAACTCCGTCAATTCTTTTCGAATTTGATTCAAAAATAGCTCATTCGACGCAGAATTAAATTTAAATTCGAAATATTATGTAAAAAAATCTTCAAACCCGAATAATATCGTAAATATATCGTCAAAGTTGGACAAATGAAAAAAAAATAAAAAAATCGGAAATTTCTCCTATACAGTTTTTCTTAGTTTTACTAGATCTACAACTTGTGCTAGGTCTCCATGAAAATGCAAAATCACTGTCACACAGTGTAAGCTGCCTGTCACGCACAACAGTGACAAATTCCTTCTTGAAATTATTTGCTGCTTTCAAATCAGCCGATAATTTCTCACAAGCGATTCTCAGTGATCGAATTCGATGCCTTTCTTTAAAACGCCAAAGTCATTCTTCACTACGAATTGCTTGAAATTATAAAATATGGAACTGAAGTAATTTTTTCACAATTGAGGAATTTAGTCAATATTAACAAATATTGATTTTAAACCAATATGCAAAAAAGAATTAAAATCACATTATTTAGAGTTTGTAACGTTAATATTCCAAATTTCTTATCCAAAATCTAAGATTTGATTTTTCTAGATAATGGTGGCAAATAAATGCGAAAAAAAAAGTTTCATCACCGTAGTTGTCTGGAAAAGCAGTCGTTTTCAACCACTAATTTTCACCCCCTAAAAGACTGCTTTTTCCAGTAACTAGGGGTTTTTTTGCATTTATGTGATTGCCGTAAGAATCTGCAAACATCAAGTTTCAGATCGTACGTTAGAAAATGAGGAACACATTTTAGATTTTTTTTAGAATTTGGAGACTTAGTGGTTGAAAATAACTGCTTTCCCGGCTAATAGGAGGATGAAACTTTTCCTCGAATTATTTGATATCCAGCACTAAAAAATAAATGCTTTAGATCATAGGTGGGAAAAATTGTTATTTTTCGATTCACATAAATGTTGCATACTACAGTTTCGTGCTCAGTTCATGGTGAACGTTGTATGGTTTTTGAAGTTTCGAAACTTTGAAATAGGCTTTCCGTATTTGCTTACATGCACATTCCATGAAATCCCATTAAAATCTTGATATCCCATGAAATCTTCAGAACACTATGAAATATTTTTCAGTCCATAGAAATCCCGTGAATTCCAGTAAAGTCATCGATATTCTGTGAAATACCATGCTCTTATGAAATCCTTGAAAAATTCCTTGTTATCTTCAAAATCACGTAAAAGTTTGTTTAACTGCATGGAAATACTTTAAAATTTCTTTAAATTCTTTGAACTATCAGGAATCCATTACGATATTAGGAATTCGTATGAAATTCTTCTAAATCCTCCGGAATCTCATAAAATCTTGTAACACTTGTTGAAATTTTGATTAAAATCTCAATTAATTCTTTTCAATTCTTTGTAATCTATTCGAAACACATCTTCATGGAGTCCTAGAAGCCTGAGGGTTTGGGAGAAGTATGTTTCCATGCAGTCCATATTCATTCAGATCAATGAAGACAATGATTTTTCAGCTCTTTGGCACTCATTTTCTCACCAACAAACCAAATTGATATAAATTATTTATATTTTTTTTATTAATGATATTCTTTCATAGTGATGGATGTAGGTATTTTCCGCCCCTAGGCCAACAGAAATTTTCCGCCCTCAGGCCCTTATGACAATTTTTCCCACCACTCTCAGGCTGCATCTGTGTAGAAAAAATCCGAAATTGTTGCAAATTTATCGGAGGAAAATTCTGCGCCCCCCCCCCCCCCTTCAAATTATGCCGCCCTAGACTGCAGCCTATATAGCCTATATGGAAAATCCGCCGTCATTCTCGGAATAACTTTTCACGCAAAATCCAGTAGTGACCTTGATTTTGACCTTGAGTTTGGCTTTCAAGGTTATTTCAAGGTCAACTTTGTTTTTTTATGTGGGAACCCCTATTTTTGACAACGGCAATCGGAAGAGCGTGAAATTTTGCGTCTAAACATGTACTCAGGCCATGGGTCAAGGGTGACCACTTGAAAAAAACAAAGTTGACCTTGGAATAACCGGGAATGTCGAGCTCAAGGTCAAATTCAAGGTCACTACTAGATTCCTCGTGAAAAGTCACTCCAAGAATTACCTTGACGTTTTTCGTAAACACCTGTGCCACAGCAGTACAGATTGGACCCGCTCATACCTGGCTCAAGCCTAATAACCTTCAACTGAAGTTCAAGGACACCCTTGACCCATGACATGAGTACATGTTTGGACACTGTTTTCCTCGTCAAAAGTCACTTCAAGAATGACCTTGACATTTTTGAAAATATTTTACCTGGAAAATTACTTAGGTGTTTCGTTACTTTTTGGACACCCTGTATAAATAATATGGTTGTATAAAGGAATTTTAAATTTATCCGAAACTTTCTCCTCTAAGTTAGTTTTGTTATCTTGAAGAAAATGTGACAAAGTTAGGTTATAATGGTGGCGTGAAAAGTTTTTTTTTCTGTAAACCAGACAGTATGTTTGTAAATAATTCAAGAGACCCCTATTTTAGAATCACATTATTGTCCGATTATAATTGAACATTTCGCAGAAAAAAAGAAATGTGATCTTTCCTGTGTTCTATTGAAAATCGAAATACATGTAACGGCCTTTTCAGCGCGGCTTTTCAAATTGGGCTAAGTAGGGCATTCTTCGCACGATTCGAATAGCAAGATCAGTTCAAATGGCAAACAAATTTTTCCTTCAAACTGATTTTTAGCAAATGTTGATATCACAGAATGACGCAAGCTTGACGTCTTTGATTCATGAAAGATAACAATTACAGTATACATTATATGAGTAATGAGGCATTAGAATATTCATTGGGGAAATTGAGCCTATTTGCACTGTGGCGGGTTTTGCCACGGCGGCAGCAGAAAGTGGCTCACAGTGTAGAAAGTCTCATTGCCAAACGAATTATCCATCAATAGAATGATCAGTATGCCCTCCAAGTGGAAAATATGAGGATTTTCTATACGCTGCTCTTATTCTGGACGGTCATTCTCAATTCTATTGGTGAATATAATAATAATAATAATAATAATAATATACCTATGATTTTCAGTGAATTTTCTTTCAAGCTTGTCGCAAATCAGAATTTTTACGATTTAATCTGCATGGAACAATTTTGCACGAACCGAGTTGATTTTTACGCTCAAGGGTAACATGCTTCACTTACGCAGCGCAATTCTAACTCACTATACTGCAATTCTAAAATAGTTTAGTAGATGCAAAATAATGTCCCATACTTTGAGGCGCATCTAGTTTTTAAATTTTCTATCACTAGTAGTTTAATGTTTAATTTTAATTTTGAATATTTTAGATTGAGAAGAGTTTTGTAGTTATGTATTTAATACTTAAATTGGAAACATTTTCTGGGTAGAGAGTTTGAGTTTTTGAATTTTAAGCAGATCAAAAATGTTCGTCAATTTTTCTCGGAAAAAAACTATACTTTTTTCTTATACTTAAAACTCAGAATATATCAAGATACGATTTTGTACTTTAGGGAAAATATAATCCTCTGTTTCTTGTTGTAGAGTTGAGTTTACAATCAGATCGCTTGCCTAATGACGACCCAATTCCTAGTGTTTCTCGTTGCGGCCCTTCTGCTTCTTCCTCTTCTGATAAAAATTCTCCAGACACGACTCTTTCTCTTGCCATGCCTAATTCTTCTGCCAGGTCTCCTTTTCCTGTCGAGCCTGCTCTTCGTGCCAGGTCTAGGTCTCCTCCTGCCGGGCCTTCTCTTCTTGTCAGAAACAGGTCTCGTCCAGCTAGGCGTCGTCCTCCACTCCTGTTTGGGTTTCAACTTGAAGAACTTTCATCTATTCGACTTAGTCTAATCAAAAATCCGAATCGGATATTCGAATTTCGAAAATACATTCTTCCTCCCGGTATACCAATTAAATTGAAGACATACAATGATGTCGATAAGCCCCTGCCAAATGAAGAAACAATGGTTTTATCATCGACCAATGGAGAAGTCTTCGCAATATTAGATTTTACAAACAGAGAAGTGGTTTTTCGTGGAATATATAAACCTCTTTGTGTACGAGAAAAGCGGGCAAAAATAAACATGTACAACGGCGCGATTGATGAATTGACCCCACAAGAAATCGCGGAATCTCCGTTAGGCAAGGTGAACGTAATCGCAAAGAAATTTAGAATAATACCTATGTGAAACGCAATTATTCTTGCTGTTCATTCGTTTAAAACAGTTTGCTCGCTACGCGCGAGGTCATTGTTTCTTCCCTTTAAAATTGAATTAAATAACTTTAGTAAACTATCATTATCATTTAATAAGAATATTTTTAAAAATTGACAAATGTAATATTTTGTAATATTTAATCACCTTCTTTTAAAAGCTCCTTCGGCTTCAACGAATACATGTGCGTCACCTGTGATGCGCTTCGAGATTAACTGAACTGTGTCAAAAATGTGAAATTTTTTATATCATTTCCAACTTCATTATATTAAATATATGTGTTTTTAGTTTCTGTACCCCGAACCGGGACTGCATATTCAGATACTGCAAAATAAAGAGCAAATTTCATTCTTTTATATTATTTTGTTATAATACCCTAAGATTTTATTTTGACAATCTCATCAGTGAAGGTATTAGATTTGTTTAAACATTGACCCCCCCCCCGTTTTTGTCAAATGTCTACGTTTTGAGACCCTGTGAAACAAAAAAAAAGTTTTCACGAATGTGTATGTATGTCTGTCTGTGAGCACGATAACTCTCGAAAGAATTGGTAGAGTGGATTTGTCTTTGGTATACTCTTCAAGTGTCCTAATATGAAGATGAAGTTCCTTAGCCAGCTGATTCGGATAAAAATTCAAAAAGTGACCAAATTTTCAAAAATTTTGAGACCACTTTTTTTAATATTTGGAAATTCTATGTACGGTTGTTAGTAGTGCTCAAGAAGGCGAACAATTTATCTTTATGACTTTTTTTGATTGGGAAAATACCAGAGTTATAGCATTTAAAATATTCCAAATATTCCAAAGATTATCGAGTGTGCACATAGAAAAGATGTACAAATTTGTCATGATTCACTTTTTTATAGGACACGTAGTTTTTGTTTTATTATTAAAAAACAACATTAAAAATTTTTAAAAATGTTTTTGGACAAACGACACAAGCTGCGGACAAAATAATCAGACAAAAGTTGTTCACCCAAAAAACGGCTACAAATGTTTAATTAATTGTTTTTCGATAGGATGCGTGATTTTTTTTATTCGTAAAAAACAACACTGAAAAAAATATATTAGTTTTATATGAACGACACAAGCTATGAAAAAAATGAATAGACGAAAGTTGATCTTTCAAAAAATAGTGAACTCTCCACGGAGGAAATTGGAAGGTTAGTTTCGTCATCTAGATGTGCAGACCGACTATATTGCAGGGTCATCTGTAGGACAGCCCTTGAAGATGGCTAAAGTGAATATATCCAGAAGGTTCAAACAAGAAGTTCGAATCGATCATCTCAGAATGTCGTCTTGGTCATCTCGTACGGTCACCATTATAAAGGGTCGAATTGCTCATCATAGAGGGTCGCTTTGGTCATATCAGATAGTCGTCTTGATCTCCTTGACCAGTCGACCTGGCCATCTTAGGGGGTCGATCTGATTATCCTACATTTTCTATATTTGTTGTCCTTTTCCTACTTATTCCAGTCTCTTTCTTACAAGAGACTGGAAATTATAAAATTACGTAGAATCTATAAAACCTGAAAATTTATATGAAAAATTTTAATAATATTTATATTATAATATTCTGAAAGCATTTTTTATTCTTTTGGAGAGCGGGGTGTAAGAGACATAATTCGATATGCAAAAACAGTGCACATTGACAATATATTTTTTGGAGCACGAAAGGATGAGGACACGGCACGGTGTCACACTGAATTGTGAGATTTGAAACATTGAAGTGAATTCAGAAACCAGTATCCCACATCTCATTACTTTCTGCATCATCAATGAATGCTGAAGTTTTTTGTACGTTTTCAATTTGAAACGACACGGTGACTACAAATTGATATCTGAACGTCCAGTTAGGCCTTTGTCCTAAATCCTTGGGATGTATCAAATTTGACTTTGAAAATTCGAAAGAATAAGCTTAATTCACTTTCCATCACTTTCTCCCGCATGCACTTCACTCTATACGAATATTTTAAGTATCGAAAAGCAGTTTAAACTTATTAAAAACATGTTTAAGTTCAACAAATAGCAACTGTGACGCTGAACGGCTTAATGACATACACTCACTCCGAAAATGCTCTAGAGTCCAGACCACGGTGCTCCCAGCTCTCGTATCCTTTCACACTGCATGCATCGCATCGACAACTGGATTGGTTGAGGTTGGCGCGCTTATTTAAAGTGATTAAATATGAAAAGCAATTGTGTACAGCAAATAGTAGGAATAGAGTTATGAAAAATAATTCTTCACTCGCAAGGAAGACTCATAAATTGAAATTTGAATTATTTATCAGATTTTCTCCTTAAAAATAAATGATCGATTTCTATTTCTAAGAGAGGAATATGTTTTTTATCCTAAATATAAATTTAGAATTATTCCTAATATTCTTATGCGCTTTACATTTATTATTTGTTGTGAACATTTGACTTACACATTCAATCATTTTAAATAAACACGCCAACGGTAACTAATCAGGTTGGCCCTCCGCGATGGATAATTTGCTCTATCGTGGACGGGCGAAATGAGTGAAAACAAGATGATCTTATTGACCATCCCGAATGGATACCTTGCTTATCCCTGATAGTGAGTCTGAGCTTCTTACAACACTCAGACTGGCCATAAAATGAGAGTCTCTCTGGCTATGTCGAAAAAATTCTGAAAGGCTCTTGAGACCATCTAGAAGAACTGACTGACTCTCTAAATTTTGACCCTCTTATTCATTTTTGCGTAGTTAAGTATTTTAAATACTTTTCTCAAATGAATTTCTATCTGAAGTCCATAGTAGTAGTAGCAGTCTGTAAGCAGGATTACTTTTGAACGAATTATACAATTGGATGGAGCTTTTGAAATACCCTTTCAAAGACTCAATAATAAAGGACAAGTTCTTTAATTTCGTGGGGCTCGAGCTCCAGCCATTGAGAAATACAAGCTAGAACTGTACACGGGACTACATGACTTTTCGAACGCTTCAATAAATGATATTAAAGAGAAGGCCAAACGCTTCTAGAGAAATAGTCAATTGTCGAAAATGATAAGTGCCGCATATACTGGAACTTTTAAATCTCGACAATTGTTTTTGTCGTGTACTCGAGACTTGACACAGTTCTCCTTAACTTCGAGAAATGAAGCATGTTCGTTATCAAATTTTCGGCACCAGCCGACAAGAACATTACAGAAAGAGAGAACTTATAAGGAAGTTGCGTCGGTTATACGCGGAATATTCTGCTGAGCTAGTCGTTCTGATCATTGGTCCTCTTGAAGAAACCAAGCTTTCACTGGTTAATAGCCTGAAAAGCATCCCTGCGTGTCAGCAATCCGAAATTTCTTGTACTTTGTATGCATAAACACTATGACTTTACAAGATAGTGTTATAATTCACAGTTTGCACCTAAAATTAATTAAATCAGAATGATGTTTATGCAAGAGAAAAAATCAGGCTTTTTTTTATTTTCCCATAGTTGTTCAAAGTTTGATGTTTCTGCTTTATTTTTCAGAAGTCGCACAGAATCTTTCGAAGAACTTAATGAACATTATGATTAAATAAGAACTGAAACTTTTACCTAAATATAAAGCAAAAACATCAAACTCTAAATAACTATTGTTGAATAAACAATTCCACCATCAATTTTTCATAAAGTTGGAGTTGAATCCTCTTTCAAAATTATTTCCGATTATGTATGTCAATATTTTTCTTAATTTTATCAATGATTTTTAACGATGCTTACTTTTGAGTTTGATATACGTAGCTGTAGTACATTCCCAATTACTCTCGAAATCTAATAGAAACTTTCCATAGAATCCCATTAAATTAGAGAAGATGAGGATTGCTCAATTATTTTGGTGAGTATGTGTAATAATATGATATATCTATAATAATTTCGTAGGTATGTGGCGACCCCATCGCCTGAGAGCTCCGGCTCTTGCAGTCAGCCATGTTGTTTTGGGCTGACTCCCCAATGCGAGGAATTATGCGGTTACGACACCAGTATCGCGCAGTGCCAACTACAATAGGTCATGGTTCAGCTGGGAGTGGCAATAGGACCGAACCGAGGCGACGACAAGGCAATGAGCCTGGATAAACGCGAGAACATCGATTTAAATGGTTGAACCAACTCAGAAGGGACATCTTTACCTGTTTGCAAAGAAGCTCACCGGCGCGAGGAGGATTCTTGCAGAGGTTACATGACCATTCGGTCAATATGCACCCGAAATATGCTCATAAAACGCCTCAGTATTCAAGAAGCCAGGTATCCTTTTTGGAAAAACAGATATGAAGCTCTGTATCAACAAGAAGAAGAGCAACATCCTGCAGCGAACCTTTCACCCTCTCCAGCAAGACCACCTTTGCAGATAGCCGATAACGCCAACATGAGAAGTAGGGGATCTATCCACCAAAAAGGCTTTTTTGGGATGGACAAATTAGCTAAAGCTAATAGTGCTCTCCCCCATTTGCTCCCCGAAGATGTTAAACTCTATAATCTGAAGTATGTAGTTTATGAGAAGGCGGTCTCTCTGCTTAGCGACTATGGAAGTAACGATTCTTCATTACGCCTGAGTAAGACTCGCCAGCGTATTGCAAAGCTTCAGTTTAAAATTGATACGGAAAGACGGCATGCATCAGATATTCAGTGCGTGATTAGCTACATAACATCAAATGAAAAATTTACTCCAAAAGTTAGGGCACTTGCTCGAAACATAAGGAAATCAAGTCACACGCTGAACAAATGTAAACTTTTGACCATCAAGCAGCACTGGACGTAAAAAATGAGATCCCTTCTAACAGTGAAACAGCGCCTTCAACGGCGAGTGAAGTGGATTCAGGAAAATTCCACCTTTTCTACTCATCTGTCCCGTCTATTCGATAAAACGTCACGTGCCGTTAAAAATCCGCCTAGCCTAGAGATGATCCAAGTCTTCTGGGAGCTAGTATAGGGGGATACTCATTAGCTAAATGAAGGCGCTTCAGATAAATCACTCTTTCTTGACTTTTGCCAAAGGCGAAGGTTACAAGGTCCAGAGGAGGAGTGTCCACCGACATGCCAGCCGTTCCTACACTGCTCGACGCGTTTGGTGCAGTCAAATGGAACTTCAATGAGTTGGAGCAACTTGACCGAAGCACACACAAGATGGTGACAATCCATCGAAGTCATCATCCTAGATCTTCCGTACCTCGAATATATCTCCCTCGAGATAAAGGGGATAAAGGCTTGCTAATTTTTGAGTGTCTTCATCGAAGAATGGTTCTGGCTACAGCCCGCTCAGTTATAAAAAGCACAGATTCTCTTATGCGACTCATACATCAACATGAAGTCGTCAATGCTGCGGCGTTTCTATAACGTGCGGCAGATAGGGCCACAGAGGAGCTTAGCGCCCCATTTGATTCCAGCGACACTTCACATGGTCTAGCATCACTAACACCTTTGGTGCTCGAAACTCGTGCACAGGAAGCAGGACATACACTTTCACTGAGATAACATGCTGACAAGCCCCTTCATGATAAATTCTACGGCATCATACGTAGAGAAGAACTCTCGACGCGCCTGCCCAACATGTTCCTCAAGTATGCTGGATTGAGATCGGAGACTGAGGGATTTCTTTTTGCCTGTCAAAACGGCGTTATAGACACCTTAGATTACCGTGAGCGCACATTGAATGTACCCGTAGGTGGTACCAACTGCTGCGCGTGCAAGCAAGAGACAGAAACGCTTGGAGGTGATCTCAGTGGATTCTCAAAATATGCACGCTACGGGTACATAGAGAGACACAATGCAGTTCTTAAAGTGTTATATTACCATCTTAGGCACTGCGCTGGTGTTGATCTGTTTTCCGTCTTGCCATACGCCCAAGGGGAACTCGAGTCTGTTGTCGAGTATGATCAGTGTAAGATCTATTAGAATTTCTCATTCCTCATCACTCAACGTATCAGTGCTACGAAGCCTGACATCATCCTCCAAGATCTGGAGACCAAGATCATTTACGTGACTGAATTCTCTGCACCAGCCGATGGTAATATCAAGGCAAAGGAGGAAGAAAAGTGGTCGAAGTATTAAGCACTTCTTTTCGAGCTGTGCAGGCTGTACCAAGGCTACAAAGTCCATCTTGTAGTTCTTCTAATCGACTGTCTTGGAGGTATGAAAGCTTCATTTCTTAGCCAACTCAACAAGATTCCGGCTTGCCAGCGTCAGGCTGATTCCATCACGAACCGGATGCAAAAGGCTGTTCTTCTGGGATCACTTCATCTGGACCACCAGCATTGTTCCTCATAACATGCTACGAAGATTGTAAGCCCTAAAAAAGTATTCAGAGGTGAAACCTTCATCTCTAGCTGTCCCGTCTGCCGCGTAAGGTCATCCGCGGCTAGAGACCTGACACCAAGGAACAGTGTTGCAGAGTCTTATCTTGCGTAAATTTTCCGCTCTTCCTTACCTTCTAGGACAGAAGGAGCAAACAACTTCTCAATGAAAAAATTACAAATTTTCTTCAAGTATATTTTTCAATTCTCGATATGCGTGTCAATGGTTATACTCCTCATCCTTGGTAAATCGTATAGAATAATATACAAAAAGGATGAAATCGGTCGAAAATATGATAAGCTGAGTGTGTACATTCAGACGTAACCCACGATTTGAAATGAATTCGGCTTTGTCGCCTGAGGTGGGTGAAATTCATCTTTCCGATTGCTTCAACATATTATGTACAATTTATGGTAGATTTCCAAAGTTTCAAATGGTTGGCTATAGTAGACACTATATAAATTTTGCATGTAAGCACCAGATTCACCTAAAACCTAAAACATTATATAATTTGTGATATCAGTTTTAACGAATTTAGCAAATAACTGTTTTTCTTGAAACTGATTCTAATGTAATGTAAATAACTCAGAAGGACAAGCGTGACGTTTACAATCCACGAGATAACGACGAACGCATATTATATAGACCAATGAAGCACTAAAGTATTCTTCAGTTACATTGTTAGTTAAATCCTTCATTAACATATTCTTCAGTTTTTCTCCTAATTCGAAAAGATGAAGATTTTCCAGGCTCTTGTTTTATCTTTGGCTCTTATACTCAGTTCTATTGGTAAAAATAATGATATATTATATTGTATATATAATTTTAGATAACGTAGACTCTGGCAGGTTCGACCGGTGAACACTCATTGCTTTATGAAAAGTAAATAAGACGTGAAATTCATCTATTTTTTTTATTCCGAGTCCCTCATTATTTTTTATCCTATCTTCATACGCACTAATTTTCTCAATAAAATACTTGTTTAATAATTTAATTCTTTCTAACAAGCTATGCAGCAGGAAGTGAATGGTGTTTTTATTAAAAATAGTGGTAGCTGTGGTATGACTATGGTTCTGTTCCGAGCAGAATCGCGGTAAATCAAACCTATGGCCACGTATCACGAGTGTGAGATTGGTGACCACAAAATTCCGCGATTGGTCCTTATGTTGCTTCTTGCTCTTCGTATGTGGCTTAATTATATAGCATATGGTAACTATCGTAATCATATTCAGCAAAAACCTTGGTACAGGAGCCCTTCGGTTCGGTTCAAAATTAACCAAAATACAAACCGGGTATGTATATTAGTGTGGCCCAAAAATGCACATCCTGGATTTTTCGACCGGAGAGTATTATCCCGTGAATATCTTGGTGAGATGGTTTTATGAAAAAACTCGGACAATGATGTTGCGATTACATTTTGAGTCCAGTTAGCCTTAGAAGCCGTTGTATGAAGCGGAGGAAATGCGTGAAGGGCATCAAAGTATTTTCCTTTATCAACATGATATCATTTCTCGACGTTGCCGTAGCACCTTCGTCAAAGTGAGATACTTTTCCTTCACGAGAAATTTTTAACAACTGAACATTTTGTGCTATAAGTTTTGTATAGTTTGATTCAAAAGTTTCTAATCGTGCTTGAAGCGATTCGCAATTAACTTTTTATAGCGCTTCTATCCAACTTCAAGATAAAAGAAAGCTCATAGTTTTTCCATGAGAAGTTTTCCAAAAGGACCATGCCTGAATGCATTCAAACTTGCCTCACAATATTGTCGCAAAGGGTTTATGATATACCAATATACGACTATCTACTTTTATGAAAATGTAATAGTTTGTTTTTTGTTGCAGAGTTAAGTTCACAGTTTGACTGTCTACCCAATGGCGACTCTGTTCCTGGTGGTTCTCGTTGCAGATCTTCTGATTCCCCTGACAGATCTCATTTACCGGTCAGGCCTCCTCCTCCTCCCCCTCCGGTAGAGCCTCATCTTCGCACTAGGTCCAGGTCTCCCCCTGCAACGAGTCTTTCTGTACGCGGCTTCGGAACCAAAAATAAACCATTTGGACTTTTTCGGCTCATTCCAAAGACGAAGCCGCACCGAATATTCGAAGTTCGAAGCTACACTTTTCCTGCCGATAAACCAATCAAATTGCGCGCAGCAGGATATACTAATCTTAGGTCTATACCAACCAAAGAACAAAATGTTTTAGCAACACCCAGTGGAGACGTGGTTGCAATATTGGAGGGCCGTACTTTTCTTCGTGGAATATATACAATAAGAGAAAACTATGAAATACGGGTCAAAATAAATATGCATACCGGCGCGGTTGAAGATATGACTCCTGAAGAAAGCAATGACTCTCCTGTAGGCTACCGTCACCTAATCTCAAGGACTTTTAGAATAGTACATGTAAGAGATATTCCTTTAGACCATCAACCTAATTCAAACAAAGCTTCAAAGTAATATATTATTTAAAAATGGAATTGAACGTTAAAAAAAAATGATAAAAATGTTAACCTGAGTCCAAGTTAGGATTGTAAAATGAAAATAAAGTAACACCCCCATCATATCAGTATTATAGCGAAAACGACTCCGCATCCATTTCAGTTGCGCGTGCACTGCCAATACTCTATCAGAAAATTCTGGGATTCAGTTCTAAGATGATCCTACGATAGCTTACAAGTTCAGTTCAAAATTTCAGCTACGTAGCTTGAAATATTTTTCAATATAATTCGGGTTTCTGTATAAACTCTTGTTCCACGCTGTTAATGTCTTGATCTTCAATAGTTGATTGGCATGTAGAGTTGTATACTCAGGTACTCGTAAGAAAGGCAATCTTTCAAAAAGTAGTTCCAACTTCTCCAACTTACGCTCCAGAGGGTTAATTTTTAATCTCTCAAGGGGAAATGTATCCCTCATCAAGACTGTGATTTCTACATCTACTCTTTCATTTTCCTTTCTTATATAATGATCACACAAGGATGAAGGTTTGTTCAACAGTTTAAAATAAACATTGATTGTTTACACACAGTCGTTCAAAAATTTAATTTCATGAACCAATTTTACCAAGATTTTACCAAGATTAGGTGAATTTTGTCGCGAATGGATAATGTTTGCTGCTAAACGATTCTTTTTGATAAAAATGGAAATCTTCTCAACTTTCAATTATATGAGAGGAAATTTCGTTTGTGTCAAAACGCATTCTTTTGACACAAGAGGACATTCCTCTAAGTCTTATTCAATTCTCTGCAAGGTATTTCGGTATTGATGTTGTAAAACACGGTCTTTCGTTCTTTTGGACCTTATGTTGTTTAGAAATATATCATTTGAAATAAAAGATGACAAATAAAATTCATGACTAATAATGGCAACGAAGATACCTTGGGGTAATTTGTATGCTCATCCTTCTTGGCAAGGAAGAGCATTGTAAAACAACTTGACTTAAGACGTTTATCGGTAAACCAAAGGTTAGAATTTCCCCAAATGCCGAACAACGATAAAATTTGCTAGTCTTGTAGAAAAGAATTTAAGAAATTGAGTTCACAAGTACCTCCAAATGAATTCAGCATGGAAGAAGAATCTGTTGAAGTGGAACGAGTTGTTTAGGGCAGTGAGGATGATGACAATAGTTTAGAAGAAGAAATCAGCGATGATCGAGATTTTCTATTGCTCCCGATAGGATATAGTGGTTATAATGATCAAAATCACACAGCAGGTCTAGAAACTCTTCAATAAATTATAGGAAAATTTTAGGGAAGTTCTTATGGTGACGAAAGAGTAACAGACACTTGCTCTCAAATCTTAGAGTCGTAAAAAGGTAATGGAAGAATTTGGCGCAACGGCACGTCAAGCCCGGAAAGCTGACAAATTATTTCAAAAACATGGAATACTGGCTTTGCCTGGACTGAAGCTAGGAAGAAAACTGCCACCAGAAATTGAAATTGCAGTGATTAGCTTTTATGAAGATGACGAGAGCAGTCGATTAATGCCAGGTAAGAAGGATTTTATATCCATAAAGAAGGAAGACGGAACTCGCGAAAATGTGCAAAATCGACTCATCTTGGGCAACCTGTCAGAGTTATACAACCGCTTCAAAATAGAGAATGAAGAAATAAAAATTGGGGTTTCAAAATTTGCGCAACTTAGGCCTCGACATTGCGTTTCACCCGGGGGAAGTGGTACCCACACATTTTGTGTGTGTGTTTTTATGACGAAAATGTGCATCTCATGTTACATGCAGTTCATATCAAGCATCTAACTGAAGACTCAAATATAAAACTAATTGATTATCATGACTGTTTAGAGTTACTGATGTGCACTAAGCCAACTCCTGCATGTCATTTCAACGGATGCGAAAATTGTCCTGGCGTTGATATCGTGAAGGAACACCTGCTTGATCTTCTGGATGAAAACTGAGTCATTGACTTGAAATATAAAATTTGACAGCAAACAGATAGGAGCAATCTGGTGACTGAAGTAGCTGAGACCGATATCTTCATAGAAAGACTCGGCGAAAAACTTGTGAACATGAAATCCCATGGGTTTTGTGCCAAGATGCAAGCATCGTTCATCAAGAATCTCAAACACTCTCTATGGGTTACAGTTTTCTTAATCATGTTTGATTTTGCGGGAAATTATACTTACCTTTTTCAAAATGCTAACCAGTCTTCTCTATGAAATAATAATCAGGCATCCATTTTCACTGTAGTTATCCACTACAAAGAGGAAGATGAATTGAACATGGCTATAATTTCCGATAACTTACACCATGACACGGTTGTTTTCTATCTATTTCAAAAATTATTTGTTGAATATTCTAAGAAGCCTTTTCATCTTAAGAAGTTTCATCACGTCGCAGCTAGAGCACCACAGCATTTTAAAAATGAATATAATTTTGCCAACCTTCTGTGTCACGGAAAAGACTTCGAAATTCCAGCAGACTGGATTTTCGATTCCACTGCGTATGGAACAGGATCATACGATGGAATCGGAGGAAATTTAAAGCGACTTGCAACAAGAGCCAGCTTGCAGTGTCCAGCATATAAGCAGATTCTAAGTGCTCGTGATTTATATAAATGGACCAGAGAAAATTTAAAGGAAACAGTTGTACTCTTCAGTTCTAAAGATGAGCGATCAGCAATGACATTGGAATTAGTAGATCGGATCAGTAAGGCTGTCACAATACCCGGTATTTTCAGGTAATATGCTTTCACCCATAATGATGAGAGACAGCTGAACCTTAAACGATTTTCCGATGAAGAGAAGAGTGGCATTTTTCCTAAACCTAAACGTACCTTGAATAGGAAGAGTACTCTAAAAGACAAGAGAAGTAGTAAAAAATGTGAGAATAAAAACCGAACCAATTAACAAACACTGTGAAGTGAGAGGCAAGAGGATTCATAAAAATGAAAAACCCCGAATAGTGAGAGGCGAGGGGATTCACAAAAAACGTGATAGACTCTGGAAACTATGATTTTACAGATCGTAGGCTGATGACAGGGGTTAATTAAAATTTGTCTGTAGTTGATTATTTTAAGAAAGCACTGTTTATGTGTTAAAAACGGTCAATTTGTGCACTTATTCATGGACTATTCATAAATATTCAATAATTTACAATAATTCTTTAACGTCCGAGAATCCAAATAGAAGAAGAAAGAAACAAAACAAGTTGTGTCTACACTATCGGACAATATTTATTGAAGTTAAAAGAACCCGACGTTCCGGAAACCCTTTGTTTCCATCATCAGGGGAATAAAAATTACAACATTCTGAAGGATATAATAAAAAATTTATTGATATATTAAATGAACAATTTTTGTATAGAGAATGTAAATACCAACTTACGGAATGGTCACGAAATCCATAGGTCATTTTTTGGAGTATTCAATATTGTTGAAAAAACAATAGTAATTTAATTAGATTTTCTAGCAACAATATATGTCCAATAGTTTAGAACAATTAAATTTTGATCGGACCCTATATCTCGGAAACTTTTCACTGGACCATTTTTTTGCTAGGAACCTTCATCCAGGCGAAAAGGTCAAGCTTTCTTTCAAAATAATTTGAAAAACGATAAAAATACCCTGAATTGCTGAAAAAAGTTAAATAAACGGCTAAATTGTTTAAAACATGCCACTTTATGTCGACAGTTTCATATCAATACACAAGGAAGGTTATAAAATTGATGAAATTCGGTGACATCTCTTATAATTAAGTTGCACCGTGTCAGGAATTACCTAATTCTCTCCGAAGAGAAATTGGGAACAGCTGGTTATATATTAATTATCTCAACCATTCGACGGTTCGAATTTTTTTATTCCACATCACACCAAGGCGACCTGGAATTCGCTTAAATTTTAATTGGTCTGTTTAAACATTTGGTCTTATGAGAACAATTTCACAATGGAGCAATGTAAACCAATATTGCAGTTTTAATTGCAAGGTATTTCTCCTGCATTATACCGATGATTTGTTGACTTCCTAATATTCCAGAGATTTGAGTAATTGATCATGGGATACTGTCTATGCTCTATTAAATGTAACTTAGTTGACTTCCGGTTGGTTGGGTGATCGTTGAACACGCGTCGTGCGATCGAGGAGCGAAAATCCATTAGTTGCGGTGTTTTATTTGAAGGGTGAGAGTCTGTGCGGGATTGAATTGGATAGATCGGGCAAAGAGGTACAGGTGATAGTGTTATCGGTGGTTTTTGTGCGAGTGTAGAGGAAATATACTGAGATAAAGTGCGTTTGCAAAAAGTGAGGTTATGGCGAATGGAACAGGAAACTCCAAAATAGACACAACGGATGATGGGGTGGCGGCAGCACCTGACGGTAATGGAATCGAAGTAGAAATTGAACAGCTGACTGTAGCAGTGCCATTACAAAAAAAGGGGACCCGGAAGGCCCGCTGGGAAAAGAAGCTGTTTAAAGAACAATAAAGGCGACAGAAAATTAACGGACTTTGTAATGCGAAATGAAAAAGGGCCAGTGTGGGGAGGGTTGAAGAAGGAAATTTTTAGATCAAGGGAAAAACTATCGCGCTCCCCGAGCAGAACGGGAGAGCGTAAAACAGAGAATAGGAGGATAGAGGAAAGTATGAGTGCACACAAGAACCTATGTGAAGACGCTGTGAATGATAAACACACTCATAAAACTGACAACATAAATTCAAGCACATCAGATGAAACAAGTTCGGATGATAGTCTGTCAGGGAAGGAAATAGAGGTTGGAGGAATTCTCGACTCGTGGTGGGAAGAGAAATTAGATAGAAAATTCAGAGAACTTAAAGAATGGATGTTACAGAGAGAGCAAGTGGAAGAAGAACATATTATAAGACAGGAAGCGATGAACACCGCTCTGGTTAGAGCAAGAGAAAGGGAGTTGGAGTTGATGAAGGAAATTAAAAATTTGAAGGAAGAATCAAGAGACACCAAAAAAGAGGTGTTGCAACTAAAAAAGGAAAGTGGAAATAATTACACGAATGAGAAGGATAAATATTGCGAGGAGAAGAGAACAGGAAAAACTAGTGGACCAAATGAGATCGAACACCAGGAAGTAATTGAAAAAAGTGAGGATTTGGTGAATTCAACGGAAGATCTTCATCAACGAGACAAGCCGGAGTGGTTGAAGGTTAGTGAAATAGAATGGGAGATAAAAGAAAGACAAGTTAGAAAAAATTGGGTGATAGTTAGAGGATTCGGGCCATCGGGAGGAAGAACTATGGAATGCGAAATACAGGATGTACTGTGGAGATTAACGGATGAGAAAGTTCAAATTAGTAAGTCGAGAGTGATAGGAGGGGGGATACTAATTAAAATGATATCATGGGAAGCAAAAAGGAGATTAATGGCGGAAAAAAGCAGACTGAAAGGAACTATGATCCGAATAGAAGATGATCTCACACCGAGATAAACCGCGATAAGCCAGATTTGAACAAAGGAAGAGAAAGGGCTCTAGAAACGGTACACAAAGAAAGGAAAATAACAGAAAAAGAGGCTACAGAGGGCACATTCAAACATAGAGGAACAAGATATTTTAAATAGAGATATCGAATTTGAGGAAATGGCAAAAACCATGAAGAAAATGAAAATTGGAAAAGCAGCAGGGGAGGATGGAATTAAAGTGGAATTCAAAAAGGGATTACCAAAATTATGGATAGAAGAAATGCACCGAATATTAAGTGGATTTTGGATAAGGGGTAAATTAGGAAGAGGTTGGGAAAAAGCCAGAATAGTTCCTATCTTTGAGGGGGGAGACGTTAATGAAACGGGAAACTACAGATGTGTGTCCCTGCTGGACACAGGCTATAAAATATTAGCGGGGATTTTGGATGACAGAATAAGAGAGTGGATGGAAAAAAGAGACTTTACAAAGAAAGTCAGGCGGAATTCAGAAAAAGAAGGTCGACAAGAGATCATATATTTGTGTTGAATTCGCTTATTAATAATAAACTAAAGAAGGAAGGGGGCAAATTATATGTAGCTTTTGTTGACCTGAGAAAAGCATTCGATACAATAGATAGGGATTTTTTATTTGTAAAACTAAAAAAAATAGGGATACAAGGAAGGATGTTTGATATGCTAAAAGCAATATACAGGAAAACAACTAATGAAGTGATAACAGAAGAAGGGGCTGCAAATACTTTCGAAACGAAAGGAGGAGTAAGACAAGGGTGCCCTTTGAGTGCTACACTATTTAATATATTAATTGATGACATTGAGGATGGATGGGAGAGAAAGAATGAAGGGGGCACAATGATAGGGAAAAAGAAGGTATTCGCACTCAAAATTGCAGATGACTTAGCCACAGTTGCAGATTATCCAGAGGGACTAGCTGAAATGTTGAAAACGCTTGAAGGATATGTAAGGGAGAATGGTCTAGAAATTAATGTTGCAAAATCAATAGGCATGGTATTCAGAAAGGGGGGGCGAAAGAAAAAGGAGGCAAACGCGGTTTGGGGAGTGATGAAGAGAGCAAGGATAAGAGAGTTAGGATGACGTCTATATATCATGGATGTGTTAGCGAAATTAGGAGGATTATATGGAGTAGAGATATGGGGATGGGAACGGTGGGTGGAAATGGAAATGGCACAAGGGAAATTTGTAAAGATGGCCATGGTACTCGATAGAAACACTCCAGATTATATCTGGAAAATGGAAGCGGGAAGGAATAGCATTGAAATTGAGGCCAGGAATAGGGCTGATAAATATCTTTTGGACATACTAGACATGGAAGAAGATAGGCTGCTGAAAATTTGTTCAAAGGAAGAGTCAAGAGCTCGGGAAAATGGAAATCCTTCGAGTTATGGTATGAAAGTAAGAGAAGCTTTAAGGGAAGTAGGTGACGGTGAAACGCTAGATTGGATGTGTAAAGGGATCAGAAGAGAGGAGATAGGAAAAAATTTGGAAAGGGGAATAATAACAAAGAGAGATCAAGAAATTCAGAGGAACTGGAGTAGGATAGAAAAATCTAAGTATTGCGAATTCTATGGAGCGGTGAAGAATAATTTAGGCAGGGAAAAGTATTGGGACAATAAGAAAATAGAATACAGAGACAAGGAATAATGGGCTCTGTTGCAGTGCGGAAATGTGGGGAGGGCGGGAAACAAAGGTTTGAAAGATGTAAGCTGTAGATTATGTGGAGAAGATGAGGAGAACTTAGAGCATACAGTAATTTGAAGGGTAGAAAAAGAACTGATAGATAAGAGCTGGGTGGAAAAGTTAGAGAAGTGGATAAACAACAGCTGTGGAAGTGAATTAACGGACAAAATTCGCTCACCATTAGCAGCGAACCCGAGCCGCAGCCTTTGCAGATATGCAAGGGAGTTCGAAACAGTCGCTAGGGAATCAGAAAGGAAAAGAAGAGAGGACGATGTCTCGAGAAACCAAATGTGAAATAGGTCAATGATGCGTAATTCTTTATGTGTAATATGAAATACTCTATACAAAGTAAATATAAGTATATGCGTCTGTTATTATTATCATGATTATTATTGTACCAGAGCTTAAGTATCATTTAATCGAAATGGGACACTGTATATTGAATTGAATGTAATTCAGTTGCGTTTGAGGCTGCATATTGTCGTTATTATGTATATGATTTAGAAATAGTTCTATATAAAATTGTATAATGCGTTGCAGCTGGACATCTATTCACTTCTATTTGTGAATCTTACAAAGTATCAATATTCAATGTGAACACAAGTCACATCGACTGCTCGTTCACATTTCTATGGAAGATGCGTTGCATCCTTTTGTGGAGGTGCTGTTAGTGGAAGCTTTTGGTGCTAGCTTTTGTTTATGTGCATAATGAATACATAACGTCGACCTAAGATATTAATAAGTTCAAACAAGCATCGCAGGATCTATATTTACATACATAATTTCTTCCATCAACATTTTCGCGTTGTCCTGAAAAGCAATTCGGAATAAAAGAAGTTTCGGAAGGAGAGAGACAGGGGAATTCATAAAAGAGTATATAACCTCTCGAACTACAATACATTGACTTTTTTATTGCAAATGCCAGTTGCTTGACAACCTTTTCACCTGACTGCTGTTCAAAACAATTACACATTTTATGTTTACATTTGTTGAAATCGATTGTGTGCAGGAATGTTGTTCACTCTCATTATTCCAAAATCCTTATGGATTGAGCGACGAGATCCCAAAGGAGTTTCATTGACTAATTCTGGGGACAATCGAAAAACCGCGCCACTTTCCATATTGATGCCCGCCCGTTTTCCATAGAAATCAAACATTCCACGAAGAATTGTGTTAGTTTCCATTATTGCAACAACGTCACCAGTAGATGTTGTTAAAACATTTAATTCTTTGCTTGGAATGGGTTTGAAGTTATAGCGTCCTGCTCCGCGCAATCGAATTGGCTTATCGACAGGAAAAGTGTATCTTCGAATTTCGAACAGCCGATGTGGATTCGTATTGGGAATAAGCCGAATAAATCGAAGGTCATCAAGTTTATATCCAAGTACGAGAGGAGAAGCATGATTCTCTGGAGGAGACCTCGACCTGGCACGAAGAGGAAGCTCGGCAGGAAGAAGAGCCTTCCCAAGAGAATGCGAAGTCCTGGAACGAGGCACATAAGGAATGGGTTCACCATTTGGTAAGCACTCGAACTGCGAAGAAAAGTCTGCAAATAAGAAAAAAAGGAAAAAAAAATTCTAAAATAAACTATAGTATGTTTGTATATCATGAACCGCTTGTAGCAACATTTTGAGGCAAGATTAAAGGCACTGAGGGATGTTTTCCGTAACAAACTTCTCACAGGGAAACCTGTGTCAGAAAATACATTTCTATAATGGAAAATTATTTAAACAATTAGAAATGAAGTAAATCGATCGTGTTGATCTCTGATTCAATCTTATTTGTTCATGTTCCTCGGAGGGTCCACATTTGTTTTGTTAAAGAAAAGTTCGAACAAATGGAAATTGTATTAAGAATCATGGATGAGTAGAAAAATGCCATCAATAGCAGAATTCGGTTGAGCTTGTTGAGCAATTTGCAGAAAACTATATTTTTCTGCCGTATTTCAGTCAAAAGTTGTGTTAAAACAATAATGAGTTGTTTCGTCAATAAGCAGCAAATTGAATTGACCGTTCTGATTTTTCATATTTCACGATACTTCAATATATATTTTTATTATAATACTAAACTTACCAATAGAATTCAGGATAACCGCCAAAGATATCGAGAGAGTATGAGCAATCCTCATATTTTCTAATTACAGAAAATATTGATGAATAATTGAATGTATTGATGAAGAATTGTATTACAAAGGTAACTAATGAATTCTCTTATGATTTAATTAATTATGTACAACATGTATCCTATAGTCGTTATCTCACAGGTGATAAGAGTCAAGTTTGTCGTTCTGGGATATTTATAGTTCATTATGATCGCATTCTGACATAATTACTGTCATATAGATTTTATATTTCAAATAAAAATTCAAACGTTGGATATTCAGGGCATGAATCGCTTAATGATTACAAAATTTGAGAAATAGCAACACGGTGAGAGTAAAGATTCGAAGGTTTCTTATAATAATACTAACTATAACCAAAATTCTGCTGCTGAAAAGTCGTTCACATGGAAAATTTGAAGAGTCTTAGGAGTGTAAATTGTAATAAAGGAATTATTTAATAAATTTCAGAAATGTTTGGGAGTTTGTTAATTATAACCATCAAATTTTTTAATTAATCTACTTGAAAAAGTAATACAATTTAACGGTTTAAGTTTGTCTTTCAAAATCAAGAATTCTCAGAATAAAAAATTATAAAATAAAAATTCTTAAATCATTACCACTACTAGGGTGATTCAATTTAAAGAAATTTGTTACAAATTAACGAGACACCCAACAAAAATGAGAACAGCTACCACCATGTGAATAACCAACAGTGAATTTTTATAAAATCTTGTCTAAAAGCGACGAGAACTATTCCAGGGATGTTACGCTGAAAAAAAACTTGAATCAAACAAATTATTCTATTGATCCAAAGCATGATATAAATACACGGTTCGTCACGTTTTGTTCAAGAAAAAAAGTTCCATGTTTGATGTAGGAGTAAATAAATATCAGCGCCAAACATTAAAGCTAGGAGTTGATTTCGTAATCTTAGTACTTGCTGTCAATGCTTAACGTTAAAGATAGAAAACTCTAAACGAATTATAAAATTAAATAAAGACTTTTTATGTGCTTGATTATAAGATGATTCCAAATGCCTTGAACAATCTAGGAATTTGAACAAGTAACCTGACAAGCTGATTCTCTAGGTTTTGTATCATGAAAAGCCAACGCTTTTCATGTGTTTCCGAAAAAAAGAGAGCGGCGAATTTACAAAAGATTGACGATTTAGGATCCACAAATAATATATTTTAGGTTTACATTTTTTTTAAATGATACAATGTCCTTTTTTGGTTCAGATAACTCACAGCCCACAAGTATGAAACGATTAGGACAAAAAAAAAGTTTAAAAGAAGACGATAAGATTTTTAAGAGAGTCGTCAAGTCTGTTTATTGAATTAGGCTTTCCATTTTTTTATAATTGAAGAAATATGACGAAAGAATTATCATTTTTCCTATTTCATGTTCCCGGTGCTCGTCAATAACAAGAAAATTGTTGGAATATTATATCATAAAAAAAATTTGTTAACCAAATTATTTTTTGAAAGAATATTTTCTACGATTTCCCTTAATTTTACGTTTTCTAAAGTTATATTGCAAGAAATTTGGATAAAAACAATATAAGAATTAAGAAATGCTTTCCTGAGATTATCCCTGTCAATATTATAAACAAATGCATTAAGAAGGCATTTGTTGGCAGAAAAATTCGTTTCTTTCAATGAAAGTCCTTTCAGTTGGGAATTTCATGACAACAAAATTTTTTTTTCGATGTCAGACTTTTTAATTGGGATCTTTATGATAATTTCAGCAAAATTCATAATTGGTTGATAAATTTTATCTTTTTTAAAAAACAAATTCAATAAACAAATGCATTATTCGGGCATCTGTCGATGGAAAAATCGTGTTTTCTCTCTATATCAGTCCTTTCAATTGGGAAATTAATGATGATTTCATTAACACTCATACTTAGTTTATAAGTTTTATGATGTTTTAAACAAATTTAATAAACGTATGCATAATTCGAGTATTTGTCGACGAAAACGTTTTTTTTTTCAATCTCAGTCCTTTCAGTATAAGTTTTTCATAATTTATTCGTCGAAAGATGCCCCAATAATCCATTTTTTATTAAATTTGATTTAAAAAATTTATAAAATTGAAGAAAAAAAATTATGAGTTTTGCTGAACTTATTATTGAGTTCCTAATTTGAAATATTGACATCGCTAAAAGGGAATTTTCCTGTCGACAAATGCCTGATTATTAAATTTATTCATTAAATTTGATTTAAGGAGTCATAAAACTTATCAAACAATTATGAATTTTGCTAATCATAAAATTCCTAATTAAAAAATTGACATAGAAAAAAACTGATTTTCCTGTCTAAAAATGCCTGATTGATGCATTTGTTTATAATATCAAAAATAATAATCGCAAGAAGAAATTTCTTCATCGTTATATTGTTTTTATCCAAATTTCTTGCAATGTAATTTTAAAAAACGTAAAATAATGGAAAATCAGAGAAAATATTCTTTCAACAAACAATCTGCTCACTAAAAATTTCTTCTGATTATTATACAATATTGGAACATCTTGAACTAATGTTACTCTATGAAAGTTAGACGACTTTAACCATTTTCCTGTTATTGATGTGCACCAGGAACGTCAAATAGAAAAAATTGCAATTTTTTCGTCATGTTTGTTTATTTATAAAAAATATTGACAGCCTAAATCAAAAATCAAGCTCTACAACTCTCGTCGAAATCTTATTAGATTTTTTTCAATTTTTTTGTCCAAATCGGTCAAAAATTTATGAGCTACAGGTTATTTTGAAACAAAAAAGTCATTTTTTCCCCACTGTGCGGCTGTCTGGGAATCGAAGTTTGAAAGACAGTTCTTGCAAAAGGAATTTCATATCCCTGAATCCAACTCAAAATTCTGGAATCGTTGGTAATATTCTTCCAATTGTCTAAGAAAAATTTCAACTTACCAGCTGATTCGCTTACATTCGTAATAAAACTAGGGTTTGCTTCGTTGAATTGTAGCTTGCGACTGGAAGTTGTTGCGTTGTCCTCTGTTTTGATTCCCCCCATTGTTTTTTTTTCATTAAAACTGACTGGGAAGTCTTTTGTGATAATCGGCTTCCCTCCTAGACTTGAAGGGTTGACGTCGAGGTGGGGCCTTGGGTATTTTTTTAGTTTCATTGAGTTTTCGGGTTTTTCCATGAGATCTTTTGCAGATCTTTCAATTGCCTTTTCCGCTTTAAGACGCTCTCCCAATTTTTGGCCAAAATCCATTCATCTGCTATGGAAGATTCCAACGCTTTCTCCTGAAGACTGTTATTGTAGAGAGAATGAGATTTCGACGAGGAAGGGTCTCTTTGTAAATCTGCCGACAGTCATGCAGCCTCTCTAAGCTTTCTAAACAAGGAAGTCTGTGTTTAGGAAAATTTCTGGATATCATCATCCAGGTTTTTGTCGTAATGACATCAACTATAGAGCTGCTTAGCAAAGCTAGGCAAACAGAAATTTTCTTTTGCTTCTCAACTAAGCGTTCATCTCTGAAGATCTTTCGCTCAATGAAATTTTAGTCTTTTCGTTAAGTTTAGGTGCATCGAACAAAATACAATCTTTAGGTGGGACATGATCCTGAATCAAATGTTTTTTTTCTTCTTCAGGAATACCCTTTTCAAAACACCCTCCAGCCGAACTGAGATGCTGTCTGAAATAGCTGGAATTAGAATTCTATCGTCCGCTTCTCTTTTTTCAATTAGTTACAAAATTTCCAAACCTAGATCTTCTACGACTCCAACATCACTCGGCCCACGCGAAACTGTTTTCTGAAGGTCATAGGCCAATGAACCTTTATCAACCTTATAGATAGGTAAACGTTTATTTTTCAGCCTGCTGTCCTTGCCCTTCTCGCTTTGCCTCGCCTCGCTCGCATGTCCCTACTTTCTCGCATTGCCTTGCATTGCCAAACTCTGCTTCCGCGGCTAATACCTAATACTCATCTACTATACTACTATTTACAATATTTACAGATTACTTATATCTACTTTCTCTCCTATTTACAATCTTTCCTTCTCCATTCCTCTTCCTCCTTCCTTATCTTTTTCACCATCTTACCCCACGCTCTCTTCACCCATGCTACTGCCGTTTTGTCCCCCTTGTCATGCATCAATACCTCCATGCTTATCCCACTCCTTTCCACCTCTACGCTCTCATCCAACCAGTGCTCCACTCTTGCATCCCCCTTCCCACACAGTTCACACATCCTCATCTCCCGAGAGAGCCAGAACCTGTTGAAACCCTCTATGCACCCACTTATCATCCTCGCTATAAGCTCCTGACATCCTTCCTCTCCTTTCTCACATAAATATTGCGCTCTTGCCCTTGGCATAATCCACACATAGTTCCCGTGAGGGGCAAGACCCCGGAGGAGTGAACATAGAACTTTGTGACGTATGTAGACGATATGAATGTTTACCAGAAGAACGTCTATGACGTCTCCGTCGTGCGGTCTCTGAGTCCATATCAAGCCTTCCTAATTCAAAAGCAGAAGAAGCTTTTATATAAAAATTGCGAACAAGCTGTTTCACGTAAAGCGTGAGGTACGAGTGATTCGTTTTTGGCAAAGTTGGCCGACAGTTTGAAGCCTATGGCTGTTAATAGGTTAGAACCTAAGACATCGAGAATCTGTTACATTGTACCCTCGCCTTCATAGGCAATTGAATGACCTATATTAAACAAAAAAGTATTTACTTGAATCCCCCTTCAAGACATGTTTTTCCAATTTTTTGAGTTTTTCTTTAACCGTTTAATTTCCTCGGTCAAGATATTTGTCTCGGATTCATCATCCGAATATGAACTGTGTTTTCGATTTCCCATATTTCTATTTTTTGAAAACTTTTAGAATCTTCAAATGCTTACCTCGGCACAAAAACAAAGAATGAGGTATTTTGGAAGTGACGTAGAGGCATGGAATTGAGGAGTACTACATTTTATCTTGAGAAAGAGGCGCGGAATACAATCAATAATCTGAATAGTAGAGATAAGAAACTAATTCAATAGTAGAAAACGAATTGCTTCATAAAAAGAAAACTATTTGTACTGCTTGCAATAATTTGGGAAAAGTTATAAATATGGAGAATGCGAAAAATAAATGAAAACGTGAAAAATAAATAAATTTTTCACTCTATTGAAATGATAAGGTCATATTGTGGAATGCTAAGCGTGACGTAACCTGTCTACAATTTAAAAACATTACCTTCTGTTTGTTTGACGAAAGTTCAGAAAAATGTGAGTTTTTCACAATCTTAAAATTAAAATGGATCAATATGCTTTATAAATTAAGTATGCATATTTATGGCCCTCTTGCGCTACTATTCAAAAGAGTTCTATATTCAATTTAAAAAAAATTCTGTTGTACATTTTCCTTCTTTTCTATAGAAAATTGGAATTATTTAGCAAACTTTTATCTCCCTCAATCAAAATTCGTAAAATTGTATTAATGACTAGTAAAGTCTTACAAATTCGATTACCGAAAAGAGAGCCACGAAAGATTAGTAGAAAATTACTTTTTCGATTACTCGAAATATTTCCTGATTTAATAGTGAAAAGCAACTTATGACTCAATTCAAAAAGAAATTAATTGACCAAGGACTATACATAATAATTAAAAAAAGGTTATTTAAGTGACAAACGTAAAAAATAAGAAAAGTTGAATAAAACTACGTGATTGTGTGACATTATTGACTCTATTGACACAATATGAAGGTCATATTGTGAAATTGTAAATAAATGTAGCCTATCTACAATTTGAAAACATTTCTTTCTGATTGTTTAAACAAAGTTAAGAAAACAAAAGAATTTTTTACAATGTTAAAGTGACAGAAAATCAATGAGCATCAATGACGAGCATCAATTGCTCATCAATCGATGAGCACGTCAATCAATCAAATTAATTATGCACATTCAGGATCTTTGAGCGCTACTTTTCAACATAGTTCTGTTTTAGATTTTGGAAATTTGTTTCGATTGCACATTTTTGTAATTTTCCATAAGATATTGTAAGTACTCAGCAAACTTTGTAAAAATAATTTGCCTTGAATAAGGATGAACCTGAGTGGCTTTATAAAAAATATATTGCCTAAAAAGCTGAGAATTAATAATGGTGCGAGAAAATTTCACGAAAGTAAACAAGTTTTAACTTGTATGAAAGATTAATAAAAAATGGTTAAGAATCAATGCTGGTCATTGAGGGTTTTCACTAATAAAAATTGTTATAAACTATGAAGCAAGAGGGCTTATAAAGAATAAACCACGCTAATAATGGAAGAAAGAGGTTTTGCAACAGTTTTAGGAAAAATCATGAAAATGATTGGCCTGTATGATTTCTCATTACCTGATGAAATGTCTGAACACTTTTCCTCTTGAAATAGGAATTTTTGAAAAAAAATCCATTCTGTAGTTAAACTGTGCTAATATGTCCTTAATAATACTAAGAATGATTTCATAAACAATGTTTTTTGATCAATAATAAATTGTTGAAAAAATAGACGAAAGTAGTTTAACTTTCCAAAATAGTAGGTTGAACTTTCAAGAGAACAAGATGAATCTTCAACTGAAGCGATGAATCTTCAAGAATGATCAATAAAATTCTTAACAAAAGAGTTCAGCATTCAGCCACGTAGGTGAATTTTCAACCAGGGTAATGAATTTTCAACCGAAAAGAATCCTTTTCTACCAAACAAAAATGTTCAACAAAATATGTGAATTTTTAACCAAATAGTTAAATTTGAAACTAGCGAAGATCGTCTCATCATGTGGAAAACACGTAAAATAAAGAAACTGACTGCATGTGTTTCATCCTTATTTTTTCATTTAGCTTTCTTTGCTAAAGCCACACTGAAAAAAAATCGTTAGATGGGAATACCATTTAATTTTTAAGATATGGTACTGCTGTTTTATTAGCCTGGATAACCATTTCCTTTGTTGCTGTTCCTGGTACTAATTGGATAGCCACTTCAACTAATGGAATTGTTATCCCAACTGATTGAATTATTGTTTAAACTAATGAAATTCTTGTCCCAACTAATAGGATAGCAATACCATGTCATACTAGCCCAACTAACCATTCTTTCCAATGTAAAGTGCCAAAATCAAAAAATAAATTACGAAAGTGATGTGCACAGTGTGCTTTAACAAAATACGGAATTCAAACTGTTTTATTAGTCTGGACAATCATTTCCTTACTTGCTGTTCCTGGTAATAATTGGATAATCACTGCAGCTAATAGAATTGCTGTTCCAACTAATGGAACTGTTGTTCGACGTTATCCTCTACACTCAGCCTTTTTCCCTGACGCAGCTGTTCCCTCGTCCTTCGGTCCCCGCTCCGACCTACACTTTTGAGGGAAATTATTTACTTTCAAACTCGATTTTTAAGGTGTTCTGTCGTTTTACGAACGCTACTAAGTTTTTCAAATAATAATTATCGAGTCTGGCAGTACGTTATCCCCATGCTATCGGTCTGGCGATTGAATATTAACAAACTTGGGGTATCGAGAATCGATTCTAGAAAAAAATTGGCTCTTATACTATCGCTTGAAATTTTGAATTTTTCACCTCGCTCAGGTGCCCAAACGCCCCAGGCAGGGCGTCTGGCATTCATGGATTTCTAAAGAAGAGTCATTTCACAGATATATTCGCATTACCAAGTCAAATTCAAGTCGAACCATTTTTATTCGGAAAGCAATTTTGAGGAAACACTGTAAATTAGTAGCGTTAGACTAAGTGTCGCATTCAAAGTACATTAGTTCCGAATTGCCTAATCCGAATTTCCTCGAGCGCTTCGGCTTTAATTTGTATGCAGTCGGTCATGACTAACCTAAGACTTGCACTACTGAGTACAAATTTTCCTTTATGTGACGAATAACGGAAAAGAAAATAGTCTAGACAGGTGGATGACAACTCAGCTCCGCACTTGGCGATACTCAAAATGAGAAAGAAACAGTCTCAAAGTGATGATTTTCCCCTAGATTCTCAAAATGAGTAATAATAAATTACATAACGTTCCACTTTTTAATAAGCCCCAATAGTCAACTCCTTTATTTTCGAACAGATGTAACGCTCTGAAACTTAATTACCTTGGGCAAGCCTACCATAAATTGTTCAATACTTCATTCTGGTTGTAGACAAGGTACCATTTATACCTACATGTAACTATCTTGTATGTATAGTGCGAATTAGAAGATCGGTAATGGAATGGTTTCTAGGTGAGAAGACATTTTCATTAATATTATCGATGTCTGCGTTTGTTACTGGATTAATGACGGACAGGCGTGGGGTAGCGAAGGAACCACGTTGCTCATGTTAATCTCGACGAAAAGAAACATAACAATTTAAGACCGTCATTACTAAAAAACTCCTAAATACCTTTCATCGATTCGATCAGAGATATTAGTCCATGATCCTATTCAACAGAGCACTCCATCTGCACCCAAAAAAAGATTTTGGTTGTTTTGGAAAATAAGCAAAAATGTAGCTTCCGGAATCTACGACCACGATCGTTCACCGAACGATTGATCCCGTCACGACCGGAAGTAATACGTCATCCAACTCGTCACTTCACACAACACCAGAATATGACCGATTCGGGAAATCACTTAACGAGCTATCAGAAAAAAATTGAATCAAACACTGACTTCAAATTCAAGGACTAAAATACTTGAATTGTCTAGAAAAAGTACACTTGATTTCAAACTATTTGAACAGTCTGAAAGACTACACCAGCCTGCATCTTGGTTAATACAAAAACAGGCAGGAAAAAGGTCCGAACCTGCTCAACAAAGAAACCTCACGCTACTACCTGAGTCCCCACTCCAAAAAAATGTAGCGTCTAGAACACAAAAACAGGCAAAACTTCGAAGAGAGTAAGCATTATTCAGGAACCATTTTATGATCAATGAAACCTGAAGGTCACTCAAAAGAAGAACAATGACATCAAACAAATCATTAACAGCGTTCTTGATTCTTCCGTCCACTCTGAGTAAATTTTCTTCGATGAAAGGATGTAGCCTGAGTTGTTGCGAAGTCTTTGGAAGGTTTTTATTTCTTGACAAATTCTGGATTTAGGTGTGAAACTGTTATCGTAGTATAGGTAAGATTACTTGATACAACGCCCTCCGCAATTTGTCTGGCAACAACGAAGTTGAACAACATGCTTGCCTACAACACCATTGTATAGAATATAAGAAATATGCCGTCAAACAGAGGAAGCTTGTCAATGATGAAAACCAAATCCAGAGATGAAATTTCGGTATTCCATTGATCACGTAACTTGTGTTTCACGTTTACGGGTGGGTCAGAAAAAGAAGGCGAAAATTTCTATTCTGTTTTCGACTGTACAATAGGCGTCATGACAGTTTAAACTGATTGTTCCTGTTAACTAACATTCCATGCGACGTGGTTAGCTATTCAATAGACTGAAAAATGTTGTAACCAGTAATAGTGGGCTACTTCGAACCCATTCAAGTTACCCCTAACTACTCTCGTTCTCGAGGGGCTGATCACTGAGATTTCATGTGACTCCTAACCCACGGAATTCTCTGTGACGGTCAGTAGGAATCTCTGTCGTTTACAGTCACAAGAAGTCTTTCTCCAGCTAGCCGCGCGCACCGGTGGCAGTCACTTAACAAGCGCCTAACTCTTCGACAGATTCTCATGAGAAGCCGCAAGAAATCTGGTTAGTCGGAGGGCAGTCTCTACGAAGTCTCCATTATTCCGTTGGCAATCACTGTTAGTCTGACTTCCTGATTTCTGAGCGACCAGTCCCTCGCTCATCCTTGTATCCTGCTACCCAGGTAGTAAAGTCAGATCAGTCAGTTGACATTCAAATTCAAACGAATTTAATAAATGATATTCACAAATAGATTCGACACTATTGGTTGTTTCGGGGTTTGATAATATTTGAGAAACAACCTGGCGTCCATCAGACTAAAGTTACTGAACTTCTAAATTCGCTAGTAGATAGCCTCTAGTAATAATAATAATTTTGATAATTTATCCAGCTATATGTCTAAATATGTAACTCTATACCAATGAAGTGGGTCCTTTCCTTATGTCACTTCATAAATGGTGAATATTTTTTGTATAAAAGTGATACGTAGGTTTATCACTTGTTCAAAAATATGTGCTGCACTGCACGGAGAAAAATGGAAGGTCTGTTTGGCCATCTAGATGTGCAGACCGGCCATATTGCAGGGTCAACTATAGGACAGCGCTTGAATATGGCTAAAGCGACTATCTCTAGAAGGTTGAAACAAGAGGTTCAAATCGATCATCTCAAAGTGTTGACTCGATCATTTCGGACAGTCGAATCGGTCATCTCAAGAAACCTGACCCGATCATGCTAAAGGGTCGATATGATTGTCTCTAGACAGACCACTCGATGGTCTCAGATGGTCGATTCGATTTTCTCAAAGTGTTAACCTGGTCATTGTGAAGGGTCGGTTTGGACACCTCGGTTCACCGCTTTGATTATCTCAATACAGTCGATTCTATCAGCTCGGAATGGTCGATTAGATTATCCTGGAATTTCAGAATGTATATTTTAGGAGGGCAAATTCGATTATTGCAGAGGGTCGATTCAAAAATCTGATACGATTAAAATTACTATTTCTAATAGCCAAATATATATTATTATATTATTTTTGAAAATTGATAGAAAAATTTGATTTGATTTTCTAATCTGGACTAGTATGAAAGTCTACTATTTAAACAGTGGGGAGTCCTTTATCAATTGATTTATAGTAAGCATTTTGATAATAATCTTCAATAAAAAATTACTAATTTGTAATATTAAATCATAACAAAAGAAATTCGTAAGAAAAAATTCTTTATGAATTTAATTTCTAACGTTTTTTCTGTGAATTAGTAGTTTTTACTGAAGATTGGTATGGAAATACTTCTGACTATTCATCAATTAATAAAAGTCATCGTACTA
The DNA here is from genome assembly GCA_932178445.1 of Andricus quercusramuli. Lineage (NCBI taxonomy): Eukaryota > Metazoa > Arthropoda > Insecta > Hymenoptera > Cynipidae > Andricus > Andricus quercusramuli. The sequence goes on along the minus strand of CAKNXH010002088.1, from coordinate 125,575 downwards.
TATAATCAGCATAATTTCGCAGTAATTCAGATGTAGAGTATAACATATTCTATAGCGTATACAAAAACAATATACGGATTGAAAAAATGATAAACCCTGACGTAACCTTAAAATTAAACGAAATATTTAAATCAATGATGAATAGGTTAAAGTGCGCTGAAAATTGTGATTATAAATGCAGTTTTATTTTTAGAATTAGGAGCATAAATATAAATATAACTTATATGATAAAACAGTCACTGCTATATTTAATATACCTATGGAGATTCCTTCATAAATCACAATTTCGTTACAGCCTTCGTTAAAGCTAAATCTAGAATTTAATGAAATTACGGTCGAACATTGTTCATATAACATAGAATAAATTATTAAATATTATTAATTATTTAATATTTAACGCACTTGAACGGCTAACGCTCACAACTTTCGCTTGCCTGACGATTTCCTTGTGTGTGATCACACTGCGTATAATGCATTTCTTTTTGCTAAATACTTTTCATCACAATCTTGTAAGAGCAGTTTGCATCCAAACTGTACTCGCAAAACCAGAAAGAGCTTGATGTATTCGAATATGTCGTTATCCTTTGATTGTGTTCGGAAATGCACAATCGCCAGTTTTCCTTTTTTTTTCTTCAAAGATGCCCACGTTATATCGTAAATACTTATAAGCCGTGGTCGAATTTTCGTCAGGTAGGAGAGCGGAATCTTTAATATAATAAAAAGTAGCTACACAGTAGTTTTGATTTTGATTCCAGGGCTCGAATTAACTAGAAGGCTTTAAAAAAGTCGGATTAGTTGTTTAAAATATTAAAGGATGTTATGAATCGCACAAGATCTCAAGTCTGAATATATTGCATTCTCAACAAAATAGTTGAACTTTAACCAAGACGGACGAATTTTCAACCCCAAGACATATTTTCAACAAAAGAGCTGAGTTTCAAATTTCAAAAGTCTAATTTTTTAGAAAACAGTTGAATTTTTAGCCCGGAAGATTAATTTTCAATCAGTTAATTGAAGTGAATAAAGAATAATTCTAACATTTGCATTTGCAACCAAATAGCTGTAAACTTTAAAGCAAAAGAGATGAATTTTTAAAAATGTAATTGAAGTTTTAGCCAAATATTTAAATTACAAACTATAAAATGAATTTTCAACCAAATGATCGAATATTTAAACCAAAATGATTAAACTTTAACCAAACGTACTTGAACTTGCAATAAAAAGAGATGAATTTTCAAGAAGAAAGCTAATTTTCAACAACATGATCGAATTTTCAAATAAAATAGATTAAACCTCAACGAAAAATAATAATTTTAACGAAACAGTTTCTTTTACAAGTAACTTAAATTTTCAACAAAAAGTAATTTTCAATGAAAAAATATAAATTTCTAACCAAATAGTGAATTTGATAAATAATAATAATTGGTAACTAAACAGTAGCATCAGCAACAAATAAATTTAATTTTTAAACAGAAGAGGCGAATGTTGAAGAGAAAATTTAATTTCCAACCAGAAAAGATGAACTTTCAACCAAAAAAAAATGCCCTTTGAACAAAATTTTTTCATTTTTCAGAAGACAATTGAATTAACATCTTGGAAAGATGAATTGTTAACAATTAGTTCGTTTTCAACAAAAAATATGAATTTTTAGGTAGTTGCATTTCAATCAGTACAAGCAGTTGCATTTACAATCAAGTAGTTAAATCTTCATACCAAAAAGACGAATTTTTTAATACACTATCCATTTTTCTACAAACAAATTACTTTTAAACCAAGAAAGATAGATTTTCAACACAAAAGGTATACTTTTCTATCATGAAAAAAGAATTTTTAATTCAAAACTATTACTTCTTTATTCAAAAAAAGCAAATATTCAACAAAAGAATTAAATTTTCGTTCAAAAAAGTTGACTTCAACCAAATAGTTCAATTTTCAACAAAATAATCGAATATCAAGCAAATAATTATATATTCAACTAAATAGTTAAATTTTCAGTTGAAGAAATAATTTTTTTACTCCAAAAAAGCGAAATTCTAAAAAAGTTCATTTTTCAATCAAGTAGTTAAATTTTAACTTGACACATTTAGTTTTTACTCCCAAAAATAAATTTTCAACAAAAATCACACATTTTTAACCGAATAGTTGACTTTTCGATTAAGATTATTTTTCTACAAAAAGAAAAGACGAATTTTCAACAAATCACATTAATTTTCAGCCAAATGAGTGAAGTTCTAAAATATAAAATTGATGACTATTACCTCTGAATATTTGAATAATTTTTTCCCCACGGTTCCAGCACTCCATCAGCTTCACGTATGCGCTAGACCCTTCCATCTATCTTTCCACGAATTTAAATGTGGAATAGGTGACAACTGGAAAATAAGGTTTCATTGTAAAATTCACAATTAAAAATCAAGTTATAACTACATAATTAATGCTACAATATTCAGTGATTATTTAAATAATCAAAAATGACTTTAAGCTTGTATTATAATATAACCTAAAAAATAATAACAGGATCAACTATTTCGAATGTCACATAACTATATAAAATAGATACTTACAAATACGATCGCTTAAATTCTCAACACTAGGGAATAACACGAGAAACACCTCAAGCACAACACTAGCAATACTTGCGAATACTTTAAAAACTGCTTGTCGCTAATTATTAGCAGCACGCGGTCCACGCACCCGTTATGCAAATTGGCACCAAACACCAATTAGCGATACCCGGTAACCTACAAATTTTCACGCGCATGATTGACGCGCAAACGTCGAGCAATCGAGCATATGAGATGGTTTATCTAGTCCTTCGGGAATGGTCGAAATGAGTGAAAAAAAAGATCCGCGTATTGACCATATCGAAAGGGATACCTTAGTTATCCCTGATAGTGAGTCTGGTGTTCTTATAATCGTCATACTGGCGATAAAATAAGAGTCTTTCTGACTATGTCGAAAAAATGTTGGAAGGGCCGTTCGACCATATAGAAGGAATGACTGGCTCTGTAAATTTTGACTTTCTAACTTTGACCATCCATTTTTCTCCGTGATGGGAAGGTGTAGAAACGCGGTTACTGCAAAGCTGCCATTCCATCTGATCTCCAGGTGTAATACAAAAGCGATTATCCATTGATCGTTCTTTTCATAGTGTCTAATGAAAAAGTCTAATTTAGCTACTTAACTACTTTCGTGATACTTTTTATATAGTAGTAGTTAAATAAATAATAAGACATACTACATTTGAATATGAAAATGTTTATTTTTGCAGAAAGAGGCAGTTATATACTGTACAATCTTTTCCCATCTACTGTAGAATGGTCTCCTCTATTTAAAAATTATTATAGGTAGATCATTATAAGCATATGATAATCTTACTTTTAAAATATTTTTGTGAGAAAGTAAGAAGCAGCTTTTTTCATCTGTTTCCGAAAAAGAGAAACTGGGGAATTTACAAATGACTGAAGCCTTGAGAATCATATTACACTCACTCTTTTGATGTAAATACCAGTTACTTGTAACACTTGACTATCACTTTATATCAGAAACGAATATATTGGAGGTTACAATTTTTTTTAAACAAATTAATGGGATGTGGGAATATTGTTTACACTTATTATTTTGAAATACTTTGGGATTGGACGAGCGGGACCTAATGAAGTTTCGAAGACTAATTCTGGGGACAATAAGAACACCGCGCCGGTTTCCATGTTTATTCCCGCCCGCTGTCTTCCAGTATCATTATATATTCCTCGAAGAACTGTATTCCTTTCAAATATTGCAACGACGTCACCAGTAGATGTTGTTAATACGTGTTGTGCTTCGGTTGGCATGGGCACAAACTTACTACGCCCTACTCGCAATTGAATTGGTTTGCCAGTAGGAAAAGTGTATCTTCGAACTTCAAATTGTCGGTGCGGATTAATGTTGGGAATAAGCCGAATAAATCCCATTTGTTCAATTTTGAACCCGCGTATAAGTAAAGATGGACGCCTCAAAGGTAAATTCTTGGCAGTTGGAGACCTGGACCGGGCACGAAGAGAATTCTCTGTGGAAGGAAGAGTCCTTTCAGGAGAGTGATGCTTGTCAGGCGAATGAGAAGTTCCGGAACGAGGCACACAAAGAATAGGGTCACCATTAGGTAAGCAATCGAACTGCAAACTCAACTCTGCAAACAAGAAACAAAGGAATCAATTTTTGTTAAGGGAGACGGTTGTATACTGCTATATTATGATCCCATTATCGCAATATTGTGAGGAAAGTGTGAGGGCATTAATGGATGTTTGCCCTGGGTAACTTCTCACAGAGAAACTCCAAACTTTCAATTAACAAAATATATTATGTAAAAATTAATGAGAAAAATTTCGAAAAAAACGGACCTCTAGTTTTTTCTTCAAAATCGGTTCATCCGTTTACGAGAAAATTTTTTTATTTCAAGATTTGGTAGGGATGCACGTTTTTTCCAATAACAAGTAAGATCTACCTTAACTACTATTGGCCAACTTATTCTTCATAATTTTCTTCAAAAAGGGAGTCGACTTGGTATGTCGGGAGGGGTGAAGTAGAAAGGTTATCCCCTCTAAATAAGGAAACGTCTTTTGTCACAGAAATTTGGTCAGCTATGATATTTCAGATACGCACTACTTCTATTCTTTCCGTAAACTTCCAATAATTCCTCTACTAATTGTTCCTACCTCACAATTTACTTCAGGGAATATTAATACTTGCTGTACTCAAATATAAAGATGTCACACTAAAATAATATAAAGTGGGACGATGGTCGTGGGGGTTAAGGCGTAGGCTTTGGACCCACTCCGTCGGCTTGCGGGTTCGATTCCCGCCTCGCACTCTGGAACCGCCTTGATGGTTCATGCGGTGAACACTTGCCTAGCAAAGGAGTTGTTCATCTCCGGAGAGTCGTGGGACCGGTACCTCTAGAGAAAAAGGTTCTCCAGGTACTTACGGCTGTTGCTCTTGGTGGTTCGGAACCCACCTTAAACTGTAGGTCCCCCTCCCACCATCAAGTATGTGTGTGGGGGGTGTATAAAGGAATAGGGAAGAGAATACAAGAAAAATGTGAACCCTTGGGGGATACATTAGAAGCTTCCATTCCGATTCCACTAAAATAATATAACTTAATAATACTGTATGAAACAAAATAATCGCCTCCGTCTCTGTTGAAACCTATCTTAGTTATTCTTTCAAGCAAAAAGATTCTCCGTGTAGTTAAAAAAAATATACTTAAAATTATAGATATATTACATTATTATATATTTACCAATAAAATTGAGGATAACTGCCATGGTTAAGACGAGATTAGAAACAATCCGCATCTTTTATGAATAAAAGAAAAACTGCGCAATAAATTTATGAAGAATTCGATCATCAATGTCACTAACAAATATTCTAGTGCACGATTAGTTTATACTCGTTATCTCATAGATTGTGAAAGTCGTGTTTGTCCTTCTACGGATATTAACATTTCATCAGAGTCAGATTCAAGGAAAACAAATTAGTTACCAAATTTCTTAAACCTGATAGCACAAGTTGTATAATGTTTGAGGTTTAATGGTGAACCGGTTTTTAATGAAGAATTTATGTAGTGTCCACCATAAGGGCTCACTTGAAACTTTAAAAAACTAATATAAATTCTACACAATTTGCTTAAAAAATTTGATAGATAAATGTCACAGTAACTTCTAAAGATATTTTTGAATCAAATACAGTTCTGAAAAGCGATTATCTATTGATCGTACTTTTCACACCATATGATGATAGAGGATAATGCAGCCAATGAACAGATTTTGTGATATTTTCACATTCTCATTGATGAGAGTGTAATGGCTTCGTATAAATTCTTGAACACCAGTTTCTAAGGGATTGTTACGATTTGGCTCTCAAAGATTAAGGAATTCCAATGGACATTTTTACCAAAAATCAAATATATTTGAAAATTAGTCGAGATTAATCTTTTTCATTTTGAGATCCATGATAATTAATAATTTTCGTATTTGGAGATGTCAAAAAGATTAACAAGATTTTTTTCAAGACATTTTTCTAATAGACTTTATAAGATATTAATAAATAAATATATTACATTAGAATCTACTTAGAATACAGTGCTATGATTTTTAGAATCTTTTGCGAAATCTTCAATTCTTTTGTTTTGAATTTAATCTCCTTAAAAATCCTTTAAACTTATTTCAACAATTTAAATTTTATTCAATAGGGAAATCTAATTTTTCTCAACGAATACGGGCGCCATTGGGTAAGCACTTGAAATGTGAACTCAAATCTGCAACAAGAAATAGTGGAATCAATTTTTCTAAATACAGACACTCACATGTTGGTATATTATGAATCACTTATGGCAATATTGTGAAGCAAGTTTCAAGGTATCACGGGATTTTTGTCCTGGGAAACTTCTCATAGAGAAACCCCTAGCTTATTTTTATCATGAAACTGGATAATAACTTTATTTTAAATAGGAATCTGTATTATCATCGGAGATGTTAATTATCGATCCATTGAGAATCCAATCACACATACTGTGGATAATGGAAATCTACAATATCGATCACAGTTAAATCCTCAAATACAGAAAAATTATTTCGTCATCACAGACCAGATGGAGATATAAATTAAAATTGATTAAATTCAATTTATTGAGAAAAAAAAGATCTTCTCTTTTCACTCCGCTGGGATTCGAACACCAGATCAACTGATTTCCGGTCAGGTGCTCTAATCTGATCTATCTATCTTCTCTGATCCCTCTGTAGCTCAATGATTAGAGCATCTGACCGGAAATCAGTTGATCTGGTGTTCGAATCCCAGCGGAGTGAAAAGAGATCTTTTTTTCTGAATAAATTGAATTGGATAGAAACACTGCATAAAGTTTACAGTAGGAAGTTGGAATGTTTAATTTAATAGCAGTCAACAAACATAGGTGTCAAATGATTGCAACATTTTCAAACAATTCTATCATAACAAAAGTTTGAGGTTATGTTATATTTTATATAATATTATTATTGGGAATTTTTTAAGTATATTATATACACAGTTTGAAGTTTGAGTACAAATATAAGTCTGTAACCCTGGCAAATGTTTCAGATAGGAATTCACCGCAAACTTATTCGAGTTAAGTTTTCAAATCTTTCAATCATCCGAATGTTTTTTTTTTACTTCGAAAAGCAGAAATACCATGCTAACTTTTCTTTGAATATGGAAAATAAGATATGACTTTTATTTTAGACTTTCAATGTCAAATTTGAAGCTGACAAGGGATCAACGGTAAATTTGACACTTGACCCTCGACGAAAGAAGAGAGTATCGGAAATCTTCAGAGAGACAAAAAGCAGGGTAAAGGTAGGAGAGCAAGTAGGAGACAGTTTCTGGTTAATTAGAGGAGTGAGGCAAGGATGTCATCTAAGCCCTTTTTTATTTAATATATTTATCTCAGACCTAGAAGAAGAAATGAAGAAAAAGGGATGGGGAGGAGTTAGGATAGGAGAAGAAAAGATATATACACTGGCATACGCGGACGATATAGTGTTGATGGCAGAGGATGAAGAAGGGATAACAGGATTAATTACAGGATTGGAGAAATACTTAGGTGGGGAAAAATTGCATGTTTATGTAGAAAAGACAATGATAATGAGGTTTAGAAAAGGAGGAGGAAGAAAAAAAGAATGAACTGGAAGATGGAAGGGAGTAAAGTTAGAAGAAGTAAAGGAGTTTAAATATTTGGGATATACCTTGCAAAAGAATGGAGATCATAGAGTTCATATAAGAGAAAGGATAAAAAAAGTGGCAGGGATAATGAAACAGATATGGGGAATAGGAAAAAGAAGGTTTAAAAGAAACGGAGAAGGAGAATGTGGTTATTTGATACGCTGGTGTGGCCGGGATTAGGTTGTGGAGCAGAGATATGGGGATGGAAAGAAAGGAAAGGGATTGAGAGTTTACAAGAAAGGTATATAAAATGGACGCTAGGAGTAGACTGGAGGACGCCTGGATATATGGTGAGAGAAGAAGCACAGAGATAAATTAAGTACTAGAGCGGGTAAGAAAGCATGGCAATTTGAGACGAAGTTAAGGGAGGGGTAGGGAGGGGAGTTAGCGGAAAAGTGTTTAAAAGAGGTAGAAGAAAGGAGAGGGAGGGCGGTAGAACTAACAAGATGAGAAGAAGAAAGGAGGGAGTTTTTTAGTGCTAGAGATATCGGAGAGGGAAATGGAGTAAGCTATGAAGAATTGGAGAAAAGGGTCAGGGAAAGACAATTAATGGAAAGATGGGGGATGATAGAGAAATAAAAACATAATAAATGGTATAAGATGATAAAAAAGGAAGGAGTACCAAAGTATTCAGAAAAGGGATGGGGAGAGAGAAGATGGACCAGAATAGCAAGATGTAGATTGGGAAACGAGGTAAAGGAGGGGATGTATTGGGAAAAGGAAGAGAACAGAAAGTGAAGAATATGTGAATGGGAGGAGGAAACATGGGAGCATGTATGGGAAGGATGTAGGAGAGGTATGGAAGATAAAGGAAGCTGGCAAGAGAATGTGGTAAAGATTCTAGGGGAGGATGGAATGGGTGAGGAGTGATTGAAGGAGTTGGAGGGGGCTAGAGGGGCGAATGAGAAAGAATGAAAGAATGGATGTGGAAAAATGACAAAATGAGAATGAGATAGAAGAGAAGTACAAGTGAAGGAAAAAGGAAACGGAAGTCGCATAGATTAGAAGCGTAAAGATCTGTAAGTAGTCACATGTAGACATTCTGTAATAGTATAAGTAGATTGAGATGCGGGTGCGCTCGCTCTCACTCGCTCTCGCTTTCTCGCTTCAGATCGCTCGCTCGCTCTTCCGATAGTAAAATTCCGCTATTAATATAGAAGTAAGGAGCCAGATTTAAGGCTTGATGTAAATAGTTGTAAATATTTGTAAATAGTAAGGATAAGATAATATAAAGTTTGTGGATGGTTTTGTAAGATACGGAAGTCATGTAAACCCTTAGGGTTCTTTTTTGTAACCCATGCACGAAATTCTAAAAAATACTTTTTCTAGCTGCTGCGCGTGCGCAGTTCGAGACAGCTCACTTTTTCTTGTTGTTGCGCTTGCGCATTTCGATTCCGAATTAGTTTCCATGACTTCTGGAATCATAACCTCACTTTATTAGGATTTGGCGCTTGAGAGACTGGTTGTGAGTAGTGAATAGTGATTGGACAAACTTGAAGTGATAAGTTACCGTGAACGGCTGATAAATTACCATAAATTAACAAACATTTTGGCAATTTTCCATTACCTGAAATGTTTGGTAATTTAGCAATTTTCCATAAATTTTCGGAATTTTTGAAATTTGACAAGTGTCCATGAATTTCCGGAAATTTTTGGATTTCTGCCAAAAAGCTTAGGATACTTTAAATATCCGGAAATTTTCGATAATTTATAAATTCAAAAACACAGAAAAAAAAAACAAAATATAAAGTTTGAATCAATTCCAGGCGAATGATTCACTACAAAAAAAAATAAACCTTGTCGTTTCAACTCATCTTGGAACGAAGATAATTTCTAGGTTTTAACCTTGCTCAGTTATCTTTAGTTTTACATAACGCTCGAGAAGTATTATCAAGAACAGAGAATCTGATTCTTTCTTCTGTTTTTATCGCCTTTTTTCCATTGCATAACTCGCTTCAAATGAAAACAACAATCGACAAAAATGTCAGAGCACTGACAATTTCGAGGAAAATTTGGAGGATTCAAATCGTAGGAGATTATTGGCGAATAATTATTTGGTCGGAAATGGCGAGGCAGCGCCAAACACTCAATAGTATTTTTCCTAATTGAGAATAAATTATTTTTTAATATCTTGACAATCTTTACAATAATAATAATAACTCAACTTATATACACATACAATTCAATATCTCAATATAGTGATCAATCAACCAACCAAGAAAAATCACTGCGAAATGCAAAAGAACGAAGAAAGAAGAATGGAAAATCTTCGGAAGAGTATTCCGAATTTTTCTATTTTGAGAAATTAAGAATGAAAAATTGCCCTAATTCAAGGTACTTCCTGGTTTTGAAAATCATAAAAATTTTGTATCGATTGGGACATTTTTCGAATTTCACTTTTTATAACTCACACATTTTAGATTTCCCGAAATAAATTCAGATCCAATTCGTACTTATTTCGCAAATAAAGTTTGGCAAAAAATTGCAATTGGGATAGAATCCACATTGAATGGCACGAATTCTGATTTGCGCACAGCTGAAAAAAGTAAATTTAAATTGTATGGATATATTATATTATTATATTCACCGATAGAATTCAGGATAACCACAACGGATAAGGCGAGAGTATGAGACTTTAAGTTTCTTCTTCTGAGATATTTACATGCTAAGACCATTTTTTGAGAAGACACACAGCTTTTGTTTTAAGTGTGATAACTATCATCAAAAATAACAAATTTGAATGTAGAGCCTTAAATCGGAAGAAGCTTCAATAAAAATAATTCAAAATCACGAAATTACAGTTGTCAATCGAGCGCGATATCCGATAGATACGCGGAATGATGTTTTTCTCGAATTAATGGTGTGGAGGAATGTCATTCACATTTATTATTTCGAAATGCTTCCGGATTCGGCTGCTGGGACCTAATGGAGTTTCGCTAACTAATTCTCGGGTCAATTCGAAAACTGCGCCGCTTCTCATGTTTATGCCCACCCGTTTTCCACCGTAATTATAGATTCCACGCAGAATTGTTTTAGTTTCCATCATTGCAACTACATCACCTGTGGATGTTGTCAAAACATATCGTTCTTCCGTTGGCATAGAGGTATTACGTCCGCGCAATCGAATTTGTTTATCAGCAGGAAATGTGTATCTTTGAATTTTGAATCGCCGTTGCGGATTGGTTTTTGGGATGAGCCTCATAAGTCCAACTTGTCCAAGTTCAAATCCGAGTATGAGTAAAGAAGGATGCCTTACAGAAGAATTCCTGGCAGGAGGAGAATTGGACCCGACTCGAAGAGAAAGCTCGGCAGAAGGAGGAGACCTTTCAGTAAAATGATGATTGTCAGGAAAATAAGAAGTTCCGGAACGAGGAACACAAGGAATAGGATCTCCATTAGGCAAACAATCGAATTGTGAACTCAACTCTGCAACAAGAAACAGGGTTAAATCCTGCTCACTAAATCTCGACCAAGAATGCGAAAATATATTACATAATTCTTGAGTAATCATGAAGAACATCCAATCGTTAAATGGAAATGTCTGCTTAGCTAAAAATAAGAGTTTTGTCGCTTACGTTCATTGTCATTAGATGCAACGACAGATCCTAAAATCCAAAATCTCAGATCCTTTTTTTATATTTCAAAAATTGTTGTTTTCTCAAATTAAATAATTTAGACAAATTATTTTTCATTAGTTAATAAAAACCAAACAACTCTTAATAATATTGTTACATTCAAAAGACACTAGTCTGGTTTTCAAAATTCGAAAAGGAGCTACGTGCGAAGGTGTATATTCAGGTATATTTAGGATCTGACGTTGCATCTGATAAAAAATGAACGAAAGTGACGAATTTCGTATTTTTAGCTTCGCAGAAATTTCCATTGAGTGACTAAATATTTTTTACGATTACTCAAAATTTTCGTAACATTCATTCGTATTCTTGATCGAGATTTGAAGATACAATTTTGAAGGTACAAGCTTAGAGACTTAACGTCGTAAAATCAGTTGCCAGTTTTATTCATTCATTTTTTCTTACACAATTACAGAAATGAAGAATTTAATCCATACTCAAAACCTCCATTTAGCCAAAGTAAATTCACCAATTCTTTATGTTTGTGAAAGAATGTTAATAAATAATACAGCAGGTTAAGAGCGTGAAACAAGAACATAAATGAATCAGATCAATGATACTATCCTCAAACTTGAAAAAATATTCTCTACAGAAAATTATTGAAATCAAAAATTATTTTCTATATTTGAATATCTTTTCGACCCATTTAAGTGCTAAAAGATCGAGCGAATTTCATATGTAATGTTCGAGAAAGACCACATAATTTTTCAACGCCTATAAAGCTTGGTTAAAAATTCTTTCCGGAGAAAACAAAATCATGCAATTTTTTCCGCAGAATGAAACAAGATTTTTGGGAAAGTGATTAAAATAAATAACACTGATATTTTTTCATCCAACCTAATGCATAATTGTGTCTCTTGGAATAAATTTATAATGAATTCTTACTTATTTCGGAAAAACTCAAATAAAATTTGGAAAGAACAGCAATTTCGATAGAATGCAGAATACATAGCTCAAATTAGTCTTTGCGTATAGCTTCAAAAAATACACTCGAAATTTATTATAGATGTATCATATTCTTATATTTACCAACATAATCGAGGATAAGCGCCAAGCATAACACGAGAGTATGGACAATCCTCATCTTTTCTAATCTAAGGAGAAATAAATTAATGTATTAATGAAGAATTTGATTGTAATTTGATTCTGATTAGTAATAGATATTTTAAACCGGTATCGAATCCATTCAGGCGAACCGTTTCTGAATGTGTTTTTTCTTATTTTCAAAGAAAAAAGATGACTTAAATAATCTTTTTCACTTTTTGCGAATAATAACTTGAAAGCGTGGTTTTTATTGCGGAAATAAGAGTCGCTTTCGACGACTTTTTTTGTGGAAGAAGAATGAAATGCCTAGTATGATTTTCAGGGCACGTAAGATCGCTTCTTGCAATGAATAATTACAAATACTAATTCTGATCACCAAAGTTGGATGCAGCCTTTCTTCAAATCTCACTGATTCAAAAAACTCAGTTTTGACCAAAATGTGACTTACGTATATTTTTTCTTATCACGGCAGTATATTAACTCTACCGTTACGGTAAATATCAAGCAGCTAATGTTCAATAATTTAAAAATCCCTGTACCCACGTATTTTAATGCGCTGCTTGCGAGAATGGCCATAAAATAATCCGCAAATGTCGCTTCCAAGGTCAAAACTTCATCACAGAAAAAACTGGGGTTTCGATCAGAACCGACTTTTGGTCTTGTAGAATCTGCAACAAGAAACTTTTTTCTTACTTCAAGGGAACACAACATGATGAATTGTTCCAAATCAATCCAACGTAGCAGTTCTGAGAGACATTTTTGTATAGAACTCATTTTCGACCTTCAAAAAGCTGTTCATTGTAAATGAGATGCAGGTCAGGAAAAACCTTGAAATCCTCGAAAAGTCAGGAAAATTTGAAATTGAAAGATTTGCAACCACGCTGAATCTCGACAAGTAGATGAGAGTCACTCAATCTAAATGTGGGGTTAGCAAACAGTGCAAAGCCCGATAAACTTAAAAAATATTGAATTATTTTAGGGATAGCAGTAATTTCAAAAATTGTAAAACATTTAAATTGCCGTGAAAGCATGATTTTGTAAGAAAACCGAATTTCGTCCAAAAATGGATTTAGCACTGTTTAGCTTTCCTTGCTTCGATTAAGTACTGTACCATGTTCAGGTTTGACGATAGATACGATGAGACGTTGAAGAATTTTTTCCTATCCACAATAGGGTGTTGTCCCTTATTTTAAAGTTATATAAATCATTGTGAGGCTACCATAATTTTCCTTGTAAAATGTTTCAATGCAGGAATAAAAAGAATCATTTTTCCTGTTTCTGAAAAAACTGGGCTATTACCGAAAGATTGTAGCCTTAAGAGTCATAACACATTGGCACTTAAATGTAATTACCAGTTACTTGTAACATTTTTGTCCCTCTTTGGATAACAAACAATATAGTACATTAGTTTGAAATTCCTATAAATTAAATTAATTATGTGGGCGAAGGTCGTTAATATTTTACTATTCTAAAATTCTTTCAGATTGGGTTACGGTTGCCTATGGGAGATTTCCTGCTTTCTTCTAGGGTTAACTTTTCAACAGCGTCGCTTTTCATGTTTACTTTCACCCGTTTCTCAAAGTAATCTCTTATTGTATATATTCCACAAAGACGTCTCTTACCCTCCTATATATATTTTTTTTTTACGAGGGAAGGTGGAAAATGTGCTAACACACACCGAGAAGGGTCCTCACTTCTCGGTAGTGTCGGGATATTGATATCATCACTACAATGATCTTAAATATATAAATATACACAAAGATCTTAATTCGATCATTATAGTGATGCTACCAACTACCGACTAAAAACCACCACCCTTTCTCCTTGGCACGATTCCCCCCGTAAACGCTTTCGCATTACTTCAGGGGGTGCCGTTTTTCAGCCGTGCCTGGGCCTTCATTCTTTTTGCCAGCTTGTTCTTCTTCTGGTGAACTGGGCTTCTTGTCGGACCTGCACAGCTACGATATTAGCTTGCATGTCCAAGAGGCTTCCTTGGCGAGGCTGCCTGTCCGAACGCCGCATCGCCAGCATGATTTTGTCCTATCTGGACCCTCGCAGTTTGCTGCTATGTGGCTGAAGCCTAGGCAGTGGTAGCACCTTATTGCCTCCACCTTATTGTGCACACGGCAGGATACCCACCCCACCTTGAGGTGTCCAATGCGCATCAGACTGATAGCCAGATCTCCTGCCAGCTCCACGAAAGCCTTTAGATTGCCTCTAAAGGGTATTTTCGTGACGCTGACCCAGATGACACCAACCGGTTTGCCGAAATGTTTCCGAACGGCTTCCTCTACTTCTTCTGCATCTGTCGTCATATCGAGGTCCAGAATCTCGACCTCGGTGCGTGGGACAAGCCCACGTGCGCTACTCCCGTCCCCAGCCGCCTCCTTGATGGCAGCCGACAGCTCAGCTCTGCCATTTGATGCAGGTACCAGTTCTACTAGAACCTCGCCGTGTCTAGTTTGCCTGACCCCCTTGATTTTTACGCCAAGGGCGTCAGGTTTCACCTTCTTCTTAAGGTCCTTGAGGACCGTCGCGTAGGTAAGTCCCTCGATCGGTTTGACAAGGACAGCTTCGGCTCTAGCTCGCATCTGTCTCTTCTTCCGTTTTGGCGCAGACTCTTGCTTTTTGTTCACCTTTTTCGGTATCGAGGTCGTTGGCGCTGGAGCGTTACGTGTCCTCGGCTTTTTGCTTCTCGGCTTGGAAGGACTCATCTCTACTGGACTCAGGGTGAGCTCCCTCTCTCGCTTCCTATCACGGAGAGTGGAAGCTGCCACGGCTTCCTCAGTCTCAGTGCAGCTTTCGTCTGTCTGTCTTCTTCCTTGCCTTCCCTTTTCGGATCATGCCTCTCGTTCTGGCAGTTCGTCCAACGTTCTCGATCAGATCCCTATGAAGTCCTTCGGTTATCATGGAGTGATCGCGCAGTTCGTTCATGAGCCGCTCCGCTGTTTCCAGCCCATCCCTAATTGGCAGCCACATATTCATCTTTGTGCTGCTAAAGTACACCATTTCTTTGATGGTCCCTTGTAACTCTTCAAAGAGAGCATAAGTCTCTGAGAGTTTGGCATCCATTTCTGCGATGTCCGACTTGTTCATCGGTGCTTCCACCTCCTCCGTCACGTCCAAAGGATCACCCAGCTCCTCGCAGACGCTCCTGTCAAAGTACGATTGGTTCCCCCCAAAATCCATGGGACCGGAACCAGCCACCGGGGCTTGCACCAGATCGGAACCGGCGGGGAGATTTCTACTCCCTTGGGGTGTTGTATTTTTGTCGCACCCGCTCATAACTTGTTTCTTGTTCGGGGTTCCTTCCCCTAGCTGGTTTTTGTCCACCCCGGGTATTTGATTTCCCCGGTACCACCCATATCTGGGAGGCGTTCCCCTATCCGCAAACTGGGGAGGCGCTCGATGGAGGACCAGCAGGTTGTTGTCAAAACATATCGTTCCTCGGTTGGTATGGGAGCAAGGGCATTATGTCGTACTTTACATGATTAGTTTTGGGAATAAGCCGAATAAATGAAATTTGTTCAACTTCATATCCAAGTGTGGAAGAAGAAAGGCGCCTGGCAGGAGGAGACCTTGACCTGGCACGAAGAGAATACTGCACAAGAAAGAGAACTTTACGAAGAACTCATCTCTGTAATAAGATACAGCATAAGATTAAATTTTTTTGATAGTGAACAATCGTTTGTTGGTGTATCATTAACCCATTGTGGCAATATTGTGAAGAAAGTTAGACGGCATGAAGAGATGTTTGATCTGAGTAACTTCTTGCACCCATATAAATTACGCTACCAACACAATTATGTACACATCTTAAGTGTTGTGTTGACTCGAACATAAGTGTATAACCCAGGTGAAAGTTTCATACAAAAATTTATTCCTAACCAATCCGAAGCAAGTTTCCAGGCCTTTTCAGCCCTGCACATCGTCGGATCAGAAGAACTCTATATTTTTCCTATGTCGAAATTTAATGTTCGTGTTTTTTTTTCTTTCATTTTTCGGCGTTAAATAATTCAAGAGATATTTAGTATTCAGTAAAAACAAACTGACTGGTGTGAGTTGAGAAAAATATGCTAGGAAGCCCCGTGAATATCGCTCTGCGACAATCATGAATTGCAGCAGGTTGAGAATTTAAATAAAATCGTGAACAGCTAGTTAACATTGCTAACATCCATCCACGTCTCATCTTCAATAGCGCTCGTTTTTATCATCTTGCCTTCCTCGATTCGCCTCGCCTCGCACGCATGTCCCTACTTCCTCGCTCTGCCTCGCATTGCCAAACTCTGCCTCCACGGCTAATACCTAATACTTATCTACTATTTACAATATAACCAGTTTACTTATATTTACTTCCTCTACTATTTACAATTTTTCCTTCTTCATTCCTGTTCCTCCTGCCTTCTCCTCTTCACCATCTTACTTATTTTTTCTAATCAGAGGAAAAACTGATTAATGTATTGATGTAGAATCTGATTGAAGATTTAACTAATGAATACTCTGGTGCTACTTTGGATTATGTGAGACATTTATCATGTAGTCTTTATCTTATAAAATATAGGCGTCAAGCTAGTGCTTCTGATTGCTAACATTCATTAAAGTCGAAATCACAATTTTCATAAAGATATAAGAATGAAAACTGGATAAGGACCGAAAATGGAATCATTTTTCTACTATACGATAGAAAATTTATTCCAAATCATAGAAGTATGTGGTCATTGTATTTACAATTTTTCAGAGAGGTAAAAACCTTTTTCTTCCACTTCTTTGGTCAAGGGCTGAAAAACTAAGTAAACCTCATCCAGTCGTCATTCTAATCATTTTTAAATTAATTTCCTCGTGAGAAAGGAAAATGACTTTTACATATTTTTAATATATATCGATAAACAGTGTCCTAAATTACTCAAAATCTTTGAAAATAGAAATTCGAAAAACGTAGTTTCTCCAGTTGTTATTCGCATATCTTTGTATGATATTTTGAGTTTCAAGGAAATCCGTTGTTCACATGAAAAATTATATGGAGTCTACTATAACGATCCATTTGAACACAGAAAGAGCCAGGAGTTTGATAATGCTGTGGCTCTAGTAAAAGTTGGCATCCTTTTAGAACTGTGACTATAATAGGACTCTTCTTTAGGGTTCGTTTTAAGTTCATTGGAATCTGATAGAAGGCCAGTTATGGAAGATTGAGAACACATCACTATTGCAATTGAATATTTATTAAGACAATTCCAGAAATGACTCTTGTATCAGATTTTGTGACGCGTAGAGATCAGTCAGAAATCCAGTATTTCGAGAGTATCCCGGGAAAAACAGCTTTCAATGAAAGAAGCAAAGCTACGTGATTCATTTAGTGATATACGGAGAGAGGAAGAGATTCAAATTAGTAAAACAATTTAATACTCGCCAAAATTTAGATTATAGTGCAGTTGAAGTTATATTCACTGACAGGCTGACATGCGGTGGAAGTGACCTTAAAACTCCTTAATTATTTCTTTGTTTTGTTGTAAGGGCCCTCAGCACACTACTAAAATTATCAATAGCGTTTGTAGGAATTGCAGCATTTCAGTCAAGGATTCAATGATGATGAGTGACGATCAAATGAAAATGAACTTTTACTGTAATTTCCAATTTATTGGCCATCGTGGGATTCCTTGAGCAGACGTCTACTGGAAATCCATATTTCTGACATCGAGTTACACAATTTGACAATGACAAAGATATGATATTTCACTTCCGGCGGCTGCACTATGCACACCGACAAGAGTCCGATGTCTAAATGAGGAATTCAGAATGAGACTTTGCAAGACTAAGGTAGCAGACAAAATTTGTATCGAAGGAATAGGATGACGACAAGAATTATACTCACTTGTAAAGATTGACGGACCATCAAGAAGTAGATCCGGCATCATGGATCGAGCATGGCTGACGGCGCACAGTGAGTTTTTTTAAAAAATTCTGTTCAAAATTTTGCTGACTGCTCAATTTTTGACCGCTTCTAATCAATTTTTTTTTAAATACTAGTCATGAATTACAATTTCATGAAGCACTCCTACTTTTTTAGTTTTTCGCACAAAATCAACCTGAAAAAATATGAACTTGACAAGGTAGCTGAACCGCGAAATTCCGAAACTTTTAAAGCTATGTAATCGGTGATATCATTACACACAAACCTCAAATTCACAAACCTCGAACCCACGAAACTCAAACCCATGAACCTCAAACCCCCAAACCCGTAAACCCACAAACCTCAAACGCACAAACCTCAAACGCACAAACCTCAAACCCGCAAAAATTATACCTCAAACGCACAAACCTCAAACCCACGAAACTCAAACCCACAAACCTCAAATCCCCATACCTGTAAACCCACAAACCTCAAACCTAAAAAC
>CAKNXH010002088.1:84254-106766 GCA_932178445.1 Andricus quercusramuli | reverse complement strand
CAAACATCAAACGCACAGTCCTCAAATCCCCATACCTGTAAACCCACGAACCTTAAACCTAAAAACCTCAAACATACAAACCTTCAACCCACAAACCCACAAACCTCAAACCAACAAACCCCCAAACCCGTAAACTCACAAACCTCAAACGCACAAACCTCAAACCCAGAAACCTCAAACCCATAAATCTCAAATCCACAATCATAAAAACCCCAAGCCCATAAAACCTATGAAGCTCAAACTCACAAATCCATAAACCTGAAACCTCAAACGCACAAACCTCGAATTCACAAACTTAAAACCCCCAAGCCCATGAACCTACAAACCTCAAACTCACAAATCCATAAATCTAAAACCCCAAACCCACAAACCTCAAACACATAAACACGTAAACCCAGAAACCTCAAACGCACAAACCTCAAATCCACAAACATTAAACCCCCAAGTCTACAAACCTACAAACCTCAAACTCACAAATACATAAACCTAAAACCCTAAACCCACAAACCTCAAACACATAAACCTAAAACCAAGAAATCACAAGTCCACAAACGGCAAACCCACAAACCTCCAACCCACAAACCCACAAACCTCAACCCAACAAACCTCAAACCCCAAACCGGTAAACCCAGAAACCTTAAACCCACGAACCTCAAACCCACGAAACTCAAACCCACAAACCTCGAACCCACAAAAATTAAACCTCAAACCCCTAAACCCACAAACCTCAAACCCACGAAGCTGAAACCTACAAAAACTATACCTCAAACCCACAAACCTCAAAAACATAAACCTCAAAAACATAAAGCTCAAAAACATAAACCTAAAACCACAAATCCACAAACGTCAAACCCACAAACAGCAAACCCACAAACATCAAATCCCATCTTCATAAAACTCAAAATACAAGTACAGCATGCAGAATAGTCCACAAACCCACCAACCATTAGGGTTTAGGGTTTATGGTTTGTGGGTTTATGGGTTCACGGGTTGGGGGGTTTGAGGTTTGTTGGTTTGAGGTTTGTGGATTTGAGGTTTGTGGGTTTGGGGTTTCAGGTTTGTGGATTTGTGAGTTTGAGATTTGTAGGTTTATGGGCTTGGGGGTTTTATGTTTTTGGATTTGTGGTTTGTTGATTTGAGGTTTGTGGGCTTGGGGGTTTCAACTTTGTGGGTTTGTGGGTTGGAGGTTTGTCGTTTTGCTGTTTGTGTGTAAAGATATTACCGATTCCATGGTTTTAAAAGTATCAAAATTTCGTGGTGCAGCTAGCTTGGCAAGTTCATATTTTTTTAGGTTAGTTTTTTGCAGAAAACTAAAAAAGTAGCAGTGCTACTTGAAATTATAATTCAATACGGGTATTTAGAGAAAAATTGATCAGAATCGATCAAAATTTGAGCAGTCGGCAGTATTTTGAACGAAATTTTGTAAAAAAAAAACTCACTGTGCGGCGGAGCACTGGCTGGCTGGACTTTTTGAAGATGGCTGGTTAAATACAAATTTTTACAATAGTAGATGGTTATCTTCCACACATTACTAGATTTTTCTAATTTGCTACACTTTTAGGGTGCATTTCTATTGTAGGTCTTTTATTAGTTGGATAATTTCAACTTGGATTGTGAGTTGCATACTTGGACGCTATCATGCTGATACGTACCTTGGGGAACATCAAGTTATTATGAATTTCGTGGAGACAATTGTTAGTTTGATAGAACGAATGTAAATACTTCAGGCGAAGTTACATAATGTCATACGTTGATAAAGAAAAAGTTGGTAAACGGATCATAAAATTATCCGCAAATATCGCTTTCAAGGTCTAAACTTGATCATAGAAAAAAACAGGTTTCTATAAAAACCGAGTTTTGGTTCCAAGGAAGCTGCAATAGAAAGAAACATCTCTTGCTGGAATGGTACCCAAAATGAAAAATTCTTCCAAATGAACCCAAAGTATGAGTTCTGATAAAAACACTTTGCCTGGAACTCATTTTCTCTTCGAGTCACTTACAAGATTTTACATGATAATGATGCACATTTTACATTATATTGGAAAGGGTTAGCAATTTGACCTTAATCATTTCTATGACCAATCACATGAGATCCTCAAATTTTTAATTGAAGCTTTTTTGGAAATTTTTATTATTTAATAAAAGAAATGAAAAAAAAAACATAAAAATTTTATATTTCATTAAGTTCTAGCCTTGAAAGCAACATTTGCGGGGATCTTTATGGCTTGTATCGGAATCAACTAGTCAAAATAGATGGGTACAGTGAGTTTAAAATTAATCAGAGATCGGCACATTTTGGAAGTTCATTCGAAGTTTTTGATATTACTACTTCCTGTTTAATATGTCGTCAAATCGGTTGCAAATCATAGAAAACCTGGAATTCATAGGAAAGTCCAGAAATTTTGAAAATGAAGTTTTACAGTCACCCTGAAGCTAGTAAAGTAGATAAAGGTTACGAAACATAAGTGTGTATTTAGCAAATACTGCAAAGATTGTGAAACATTAACATTGTTTGTAAAATATTTTCATGGCGGGATAAAAAGCATCTTTTTATCAGTTTTTGCCTTGAGAATCATAATACAATGAATATTTATTATAATTACCATTAAGTTAAAACATTTTCATTCTACTTCGAATCATATGCGATATTATATTTTAGTTTTACATTTTTCTAAATTGAATTATTGATGTGGGCGAATGTCGTTTACGAGTACTAGTCCAAAATTCTTTGTGATGTAATTTCTGTTGCCTAGGGGAGATTCCGCACATTCTCCTGGGGTCAAATCTATAACAGCGCCACTGTTCATGTTTATTTTCACCCGTTTCTCAAAGTAATCTCTTATTCTATATATTCCACGAAGACGTCTATTTCCGACTACTATTGCAACGACGTCACCAGTGGATGTTGTTAAAACATTTCGTTCGTCGGTTGGCATGGGGAGAAGGTTATTATTTCTGTCTTTTACTTGAATCGGTTTATCAGCAGGAAAAGTGTATCTTCGAATTTCAAATAGCCGGTCGGGATTTGTGTGGGGAACAAGCCGAATCAATCTAAGTTCATGTTCATGGCCAAGTATACGTAAAGAATGATGCCTGGCAGGGGGAGACCTGGACCTAGCACGGAGAGGAGAATCTGCTGGAGGAAGAGAGATTTCTGTAGATTCATGTCTATTAGGAGAAGAAGTTCTGGAACGAGAACTACTAGGAATAGGGTCACCATTCGGTAAACAGTCGAACTGCGAATTCACTTCTGCAACATGAAACAGTAGAGGATTAAATTTTTCGGACAGAATACAATTGTCATTTTTCTGTATCATGAAACCCTTGTGGCAATATTGTGAGGCGAGTGTGAAGTGATCATTGGATGGGTAACTTCTCATACCCATATAAATCACTCGATTAACACAATTGCAAATCATAAATGTTTTGGGGGCTCAAAGATAAGTTTATAAGCCGGACGAGAGTTTTTGATGAAAAATCATTCAAATATAATCCGAAGAAAGTTTTTAATTCTTTTTAACCCTGCAAAATGTCAGAATAAAATAATTCTATATTCTGCCCAAGTTGAAGTTCAATGTCTTTTCTTCGTTCTTTTTCGGCATTGAATAGAAAAATTGTCATGCCAAATTGGGTCAAATGAAATGTAGCCAAGAAAAAGTTGGTGCGTCGACTTGTAAGTTGAAAATATAAACAAATTAAATTAGACGTGCAGCTAGGAGGGTAAAATCTGTGCACGCAAGCTTAGCGGTTAATAATCTGATCTTCACCCAAATTAATCCTAGTATGTATTTCCTGGTATGTATCGCCAACGGCGATACCACGCTGAAAACACCAGTTCTCGTAAGATCACTGAAGTTAAGCAGTGTTGAGCGCGGTTAGTACTTGGATGGGTGACCGTCCGGGAAAACTGCGTACTGTTGGCCCGTCGTGGGTGTGGTGGACCCACACTGGTAGTAAATATCCACCTAGAAACACTACCCGAATTGGGTATTGAGGCAATGAAGTTTCGAGTTCGAACTGCTATCAATTTTTTATGTATTTCCTGAGAATGCTACTATAGAATACTACTGCAATATTCTCAACCTCGCAATGCCAGTTTTAATAAATCTTCATGAAAGTTTCTATGCTATCTGGACAGATAAATTTTTGAAGATAAATTTCAATTTAAAAAATTTATTTTGTGTAATAATTGGTACCCGCTTTCACTTTCCTCAAAGTACTTTCATGTACTACTTATATCAGAAAAACTCAAATAGAGCTTGGAAGAAAATAGCAACCGGGTCAAAATGCAGATTGAATTGCACATATTCCGATATGCGTATAGCTTAAAGAATGTACTTGCAATTTTAGATATATTGTATTATTATATTTACCAGTAAAATTGAGGATAACCGCCAATGATAAAGCCAGAGTACAAAAAATCTTCATTTTTTTATAATTAGAGAAAAAATATTAATATATATTAATGTATAATCTGATTCACAACGCAACTAAAGAATATTCTGGTGCTTTTTTGGATCATGTAAAACATTTATTATCTAGTCGTTATCTTATGAAATTTAAGCGTCAAGTCTGTCCTTATGAGATATTTACATTTTGTCAGAGTCAGTTTCAATATCAAAATTTAATTACTAACATTTATTAAAACTGGAACCACAATTTCGGTGAAGAAATGAGATTGAGAACTGAATAAAGAAAAAACATGAAATTATTTGATACTATACCATACAAAATTTTGTAAAAATCATATAAGTATGTGGTCATTATATTTTCTTTTCATCATTCTTGCCGACAATTGCGAAAAACCCCTAACAAAACAAAAATGTTGTAATGTTTGAATAAAGTTTTATTTACATTAATTGAACAAATTTTTTTCTTCAAATAAGTGGTTTTTTGCTCGTTCAACATGAATAAATTAAAATTTCATGTTTAAAGAGATACAAAAATAAGACTACTTAAAAAAAGTCTCTGAATTATATTTAAAGCGAACAACAATTGCATTGGTTGCGCAAAAATAAACGTATTCATGTACATTCTACGTCCCTTATTCCCAATAAGAATATGTAACTATTTATCGGAAAGAATTTGGAGAGAATCATATAGTTTCTCTTAAAAGAAATCATCCGCTTTTTGGCATTTTTTCTCGTATGTCACTTAGTTTGTCCGAAAAATGGAATTTTATACTCTAAAGAAAGGCGTTATCTTAATCATGAAAAAAAAATACCAAAAAACCTAATTCAAACCGAAATTATAAAATATCCAATACAATGAAATTGCCCATATAATAAGCTGAGTGATCATGAAAAAGATTTAATTGCGGAATGGAAATCTCTGCATGGCTAAGAATAACAGTTTGGTTGGTTGCGTTCATTTTCATTAGATGCAACGACAGATCTGAAAATCTAAAATCCCAGATCCCTTTTTTTCATTTAGAAAATTTTTGCTACATGAAAATTAAATAATTGAGAGATATTTTTCATTGATAGTATTAATGAAAAGCGAATAATTCTTAATAATATCATCAGATTTGAATGATATTGGTTAGATTTTCAAACTTTGAAAATAAACTGAGTACAGAGGTGTATATTCAGATATAATTGAGATCTGACGCTGCTTCTGATAACGAACGAAAGAAACAGGCCGTATTTTTAGCTTTGCGAAAATTTCCATTCCATGGCTTAAAATTTTTTGTTACACAGTAATTTCGTAATATTTATTCGTACTCCTGGTCCAGAGTTCAAATTTATGATCTTGCTAGAAAACCTTAAACTTTAAAGCCAGTTTTATTCATTGATTTGTTTAAAACAATTTCAGGAGTGGAGGAATTTAATCTTTACTGAAAATTTTGATCAGTTGAAAGTGAATTAACTTATTCTATTTGTTTATGAGAACATGTCAATAAATGATACAGCAATATGACGAATTTTAAATATTATGCTTCTTTGCCATCTTTCAAAATTGGATACCAATTAAGGAATCTTTTTAATGAGCTTTAATTTATTGGAAGAATCTTATTTCGAATCAGCTAAGAAATACGACCCCTGGGACTCATTATACCTAAAGAATATACTGGCGTCCCTAAGACATGATGTTTTTTAAACAAAAAAATATTTTTTAGAATGTATAGAATTCAAGAGAATGATGTCTGTCAGGAGAATAAGAAGTTCGGGGATGAGGAACACAAGGTATAGGGTCGCCATTAGGTAAACACTCAAACTGTAAGCTCAACTCTGCAACCAGAAACAGCCCTTGTGGTAATATTGCGAGATAAGTTTGATGACGTTGCGGAATTTCGCCTGGGTAAGTTCTTACAGAGAAAACCCAAGGTTGTTTATTTTAAAATTGGATAGAAACGTGTCAGAATACTATTATCATACCATTAAGCCACTTCCCTTCCGAAGTATAGATTTTTAGATTGATCTAGAATACCCGTGTGACTTATTCGAATAATACGTTTGCTCCGCAACACAGCTCCGAACCAGGTTGCTGATCAATCTCTCTAGCGATCACCGCAATTGAAGAGCCTCACAAGGCCGCCATGTTACGTTTCCTAATCAGGCCCATGGGTATCCAAGATCTTTTGTTTCAGGCGTCATTCGCTCTACTGACACTCTTTTTATAAACTATTTGTCGTCACACTTTTCTGTCCTGACATACCACTCTCGCTTCCTTCACGTCCATGCATTTTTTCGCAAACTCTTGTGTTTCTTTGCATAGTTCGGAATCTTATTTCTGTTCGAATTAGGGATTTTTGTACACATTCTAACCATTCTTTCCGCGGTCTGCCTCTGGGCACGCTGCCATTTACTTAACCTTGATATACTTGTTTCTTCAGTCGTTCATTCAAATAAATTCCGTTAAACTGACAAGATTTGAATTTCAAACTTCTATAAACTGAACAGGTCAATGGTTTCGGATTGTAAGTTATTTTCCTTTTCGCGAATTTCCCTGTGACGGGAATATTATCTGTCGTGGTTTTTGATTCGTCCCTGAAAATTAATATCTTTTGATATTGTAGTCCGTGGGTAGAAGGAGAAGCAAGAAATAACAAGAGGACGGATATTCCAGTAATCACAAGTTTATTCAGTTTAAGTTTACACGTTGTTTGCTCGAACCAGACTCACTCGACATTTTTCTGCCGCTTGCTTGCTAGCGTGTTTCGATGGCTGGAAAAAGGAGGGCCTCACGCAAGATAGCCAGTCAGAGCACGAGCTTAAAAATGAAGCTTCCCGTTAACGAGTTTTGGAAGGTTCTCGATTCCTGGTCAAAATCCGGTTTCTAGAAGCTTCGAGAACTGTAAATTCAAACTATCTCCTATAATATAAATTAGGAAATTAATCTGTTTTGGTTGAGGAATCAACTGATTCAACTACTGTGATAAAAATTCATTTTTCTGGTTAAAGATTCATCACTTTAGTTGAAAATTCATCTCCGGTTGAAAATGTAACTACTCCGTTCGAAATTCGTATTTTTTTGTTGACAGTAAGTTAAAAATTCATTTTTTTACGTTGTGGATTCAACTATTTAAAAAAATTTTCCGACAAGTTTGTAAAATTCACAAAATCAAGAGCAAATCCTACTCGTTAAATCTCGATCAAGTATGCGAATAAATATTACGTGATTCCCGAGTAAGCATGACAAATATTTGTTCATGGAATGGATGGGTACAATTTCAAAGATTTGAAGTCGTAGAATTAGTTTCTATACAGATTTTCACCTTCAAAGCATAGCATGTATTTTTAAATGGCTAATGCAACACCGAAAGTAAATTTACTAATTCTATTCATTTATGAGAACATGTCAATGAATAATACAGCAATATAACAAATAATGCAATTTATATTTTTTATCATCTTCCAACTTAGCTAACCAATAACAAAATTTGTTAATAAGACTTTGTTTATAAAAAAAGTGTCATTTAAAATCGGTTAGAAAATATGAGCTCTGGAACTCATTATAGCAAATAGTCCACTTTTTAAGATTTCCAGTTTGCATACGATATTCACTTTAATCGCTTTCTGAACTGGCATTCTTGGTTCAAATCCGGGCCAAGGAAAAGTTTTCTCCTTCCTACAGAAAATTATTTGACCAGTAGTCGGCAACAGCTAATATCAGAAATTAATTAATTGATCAACCTGGTCAACAAAATAGTATCAATGATTAAACTTGTAACTCCCTATCCCCATGTGCTCAACATTTTTATCCATCTTCGCTTCACAAACAATATTATATTGTAGGTATACATTTTCCTAAATTAAATTAATTATGTGCAGGAAGGTCGTTTACATTAACTATTCTGAAATTCTTTTTGATTGGGTGACGGTTGCCCAAGGGAGATTCCTTGCTTTCTTCTGGGGTCAACTCCTCAACAGCGCCGCTTTCCATGTTTACTTTCACCCGTTTCTGAAAGTAATTTTCTACTGTATATATTCCACAAAGACGTCTATTTTTCTCCAATATTGCAACAACATCACCGGTGGTGGTTGTTAGAACAAATCGTTCGTCGGTTGGCATGGGCCCAAGCAAATTATTTTTTCCGTTCACTTGAACTGGTATATCAGCGGGAAAAGTGAATTTGTGAATTTCGAATAGCCGGTGTGGATTCGCGTGGGGAATAAGCCGAATAGATCGAAGTTGTTCAAGTTTATATCCAAGTACGGAAGAAGAACGACGCCCAGCAGGAGAAGATCTCGATCTGGCACGAACAGAAGGCTCTGCAGGAGAAAAAGAACTTTCTGCAGATTGACGTGTGTTAGCAGAAGGAGATCTGCGACGAGGATAACTAGGAATAGGGTCACCATTCGGTAAACATTCGAACTGCGAATTCACCTCTGCAACACGAAACAGTAGAGGATTAAACTTTCTGATAGTGGACAATCGTTTTTTTTTATTTATCAAATAGTATATTACGACCCAAGGACAGAAAGTTGAATTTTCGGGCGTGTGTGATATGAAGGCCGAGGCGAATCCAATACACGCCAGGGAATCCAATATATCTGGCCGTGTGTCATATACTATTTTTCTTCATCCCCAGCCGAAAGTAAGTTTAATAATTAATGTTATTTAATAAAATGCGTTGTCGGCTGCTAGCTCGGATGCCTTTTTGTTTGTGGCCTGCTTCAGCACGTGCTCCCGGCCACCTCACGTAGCGCTGCTGCTGCTCTCGATCAGCTGAGCGGATGCATGGGATCCGGTCGCCCGCCCGACTTTTGCCAAGCCGAGGCGGAGCCGAGGTTTGACTGATCGGGGCGGGTATCAAAAACACATCTTTTTTTTTAATATTTTTTTGTAATGCTTCTTCCTCATTTTGAGGCTGAACACACCGACGTTCTGTTTTTTCCATTCACCTGTCAAAATAAATATTTTTCAGAGGCTAAGTACACAATAACACAATACTGAGCGTTGCTACGTCAGGTTGCTACGTCAGCAAGCCACAAAAATCTCGCAGCCAATCAGATATCGCGTTAACTCTAGCAGGCCGCAAAAGCCACTGTTCCCGGACAGAAATGCGGCCGGGAAGACTTACTTTCGGCTAGGCGACGAAGAAACATCCATTGTAGCAATTTTGTGAGGAAGGTTTGACGGAATGAAGAGATGCTTCACCTAAGTAACTTCTAAGATCCACATAGATCACGCTATTAACACAATAATGAGCTTGAAATGTTGTTTTGGTTCAAACATAAGTGTAATCATGTAACATATGAAAGAGGGAGTTTGTGCAATCATAAATATATCAATTACCTCGAATTTCGTCAAAAATATATTTACCGGTTATCCCGTTTTGCTAGCTAGATTTTTGTTCATTTGCTCGAAAATAATAACCTTACTTGGAATGAAATCGGTTAATGTAGTTCCCGCGACCCGAAAGACTATAAGTTTTCAATTTATTTGATATGGGGAAAAGGCAACTTCTTCCAAGTATGTGTTTTTAATACTGAAATATAGCTTTACTTTGATTCATGTGAAAACATTAAATTAGTGTTGAAAATATCTGAAGTAATTCCCCAACATTACAGTACACTTTCTAGAATTGATATGCTATATAATTTTCATGTTACGATTTTTATATTGTTTAAATAAACAGCAGTAATATGACGGTCACCGAACCCAATACTGGAGTCTTGAAATGTTATAATATTAAACATGGAAATCGATTCTATTTTAGCGTTTGAATCACACATTGAGAATAAGTTTTCTTTTTCCCATTTCAAATCAATGGTAAACTCAATAGTTTGTAGGGTAGAGATTAATATTAATCGATTTTGCTCAAATTTGGAGATCGCTTTCTTGGTCAGTCAAACAAAACTAGAGACTCAGTATTATAGAATACATGATTTTGAAAAATGAGAGCTACCCTAATACGCATCAATTTCCATGTTCTAATTATATTCTGACTTTATTACTATATCATAGATTGTCTATTTCAATGCGATAACATACGATTTGCGTATGGCTAAAAAAATGTACAAAAATTTCAGGTATATTGTGTTGATATATTTACCAATAAAATTGAGGATTACCACCAATGTTAAGATGAGATTAAGGACAATCCTCATTGTTTCTAATTAAAGAAAAAAAATGTAATAATGTATTTATGTAGGATCTGATTAACAATTTGACTGATGAATATTCGGGTGCTACTTTTTATCATGTAAGACATTTATCATGTGGTCGTTATCTCATAAATTATATGCCTCAAGCTTGTTTTTCTGAGATAATTACATTTTTTCAGAGTCAGTTTCAATGAAAAACAATGTAAATACAGTAAATTCCCACTTACAGTAAAACCTGTCTATGTTGGCCAGCCGCGGTCCATCAAAATGTGGCCAACTGATAGAAATCATGTCTCGAAACCCGTGTTTTTTTTCATAATACATACCAGTACGCACCTGCGACGGAAATAAATAGAAAAATAATAATTTTGAGAAGATGGAACTTTTCGGAACTTTACAGAAAAACAGCAGGGTCGTTTTTGTTGCAGCTTCTTAGCTATGTTCTTGAAATAAGATTTTTTTTCTGAAAATGAGAATGCTGCAAGTATGAAACTACGACATGATCATAGCTTCATTCTCTTTCTTTTGTATTTTTATTTATAAATAATAAAACTAAATGAATAAATTTGTAAATTATGAGAACCCTTTTTTTCAAGTCAGGATGTGGTTTAGATAATAAACCTAAAGTGTTCCTTGTAAAAAGTAATTGGTGGCCCTACAAAGAGCCAATAGGTATCAAAAGGGACAAATTGGACGGTAAAATTAGTGTAACATCTACAACTACTTTATTCTTTAGAGTTTACAAAAATTCACTAATTTTAATTTGCTTGGCAACTGCAGCAGAGATGAGATGTCACTTTGCATCCATTAGCTGAGGCTAATGACTGGAAGAGTAACTCAGCAGTTGCGCTAAATATTGCAGAGCTTCTTTATGAGTTGGCACTGGCGTACTATCACCGTCCACTGTTTCATCGTTGTCACTATCATAACTCTCGGCATCAGTGTTCTTTTTGCTCCAAAATTGATTGTAGAATATCGTCAGATGTAGTAGGTATTTCTTCATGAAGAATCAACTTAGCATCGGAGTTTATAATCTCATCAACAGAGAGTACGTCATTTTTAATTTCAGGTGGAAAAGCATTTATCACCTCAGCTCAGCTTATGTACATCTTCGTCTTCATCCATTCCCTCTTCACTGTCTTCAAAACCTGGGCGTTGGAAGCATTTGCTAATTCTTCCTGGTGAAATTTCCTGCCAGGCACTATTTACCG
This sequence comes from Andricus quercusramuli, assembly GCA_932178445.1. NCBI lineage: Eukaryota > Metazoa > Arthropoda > Insecta > Hymenoptera > Cynipidae > Andricus > Andricus quercusramuli. Next base: position 95,002 of record CAKNXH010002088.1, on the reverse strand, counting down.
AACAAACTACATGCAAGACTGAAATTTATTTGAGAAACTGAGATCGTATATCGCAGTCTTCAATAACGGTCAGAAAATGTTGTAACATTTTTTGCATGACAACGAGCTTCAACAGCTCGTATTATTCCTTGATCCAGCGGTTGAACTTCCGAGGTTAGATAAGGTGAAAGGAATTTCACTGTTACATGGCTCAATATTTTTGCACAAATGTGACTAGTGGCATTATCAATAAGTAACAGGATTGTTACGCTAAAGGGAATACAAAGATCAATGTTGTTTCATCTGTGGAAAGATTCCAACCAACCATTGCTGGCTTCAAATTTCTATACACCAAGCTTTTCTGCTATTTCTTTAGCTTTTTTCTAAAGCATAGGTCGACATTTACAGAAGAACTCAAGAACCTGATTATTGAGCTCTTCACATTCAGTATTACGTAATTTTCGTTTTCTTTCACTACGGCAGTTTTCATTCCAGGATCTTGGTATCTCGATCCTGTTGTTCCCGATGCCCCCAAGAGTTAGCTTCGCTACAGAAAAAGCTTCAGCGATTTTAGGCTATCAAATTAGTCCAAAATTTCTTTCTTCATTTTAATAGTCTACTCAATAATCTTCTTTCGTTTTGTACCCATTATGCAGTCGTTGAGTATTCGTTTTAAAGAGTGTTCCTATCGTCCTAAGGAGAACGGTATGTATCGAAGCGATTATACGCTGGAATGAAATATTTCAACGTCCAGTCGGTAACTAGAGATCAAATGAATTGAATCATTAACCAGCCATGATGGAGTAGAGGATGACTTACTGGTACTGACCGTTGATGTTGGAGTGGAGCTTCTGCTGGCTAAGCAGCTTACTGAGTCAATGTGGAATAAGATAAAAGAGACTATTGGAGAAGCTGAAGCCATTTGATCTCTAATCTTCAAACGATATCTGCCTGAAAACTGTAATTTACCGCTCTGCGCGAATGTCAGTGGCCACCTTCGGCAGGTTGGAATATATGAAAATCTTGAAAAAGGCGGCCAAGATACAAGATAGACATGTGGTATACGACCAATCAATAATATTACAGATAAATACACCCGACATTCCTAGAATTGCTGGCCCACGCAATTTCTCAGCTCAAGGGACGAGAGACGGTTGCGACTCTCGCCGCGGAAGGGCCGTATTGCGCGTGTACTCAGCCGCGTATATCGCGCAATATTATGCATTCCAATTGAAAACGGTTCAGACGGTCCCGACTTGCGCAGTTGAAAAAGTCGCGGTGCGTTAGCCTGCTTGCATGCATCAGTGTTTTTGTTGACCTACGACGTGAAAAATATCAAATTTCCTGGAAATAGTACAATTTTCTAACTAAAAATTATTATAATAGAATGAAAAAGCGACTAAAGTCTTTCACGGAATAGTGATTTTTGCAGCACGACTTACCGCAACCTCATAATAGAATAGGGGAAAAGATACCTTTTTAAAATTTGAAGTTAGAAAACCCGGTTCTGATCAAATCGATATCACTCACTTTTACGTTTAGCATATTTTCTCGCAAAAGTCTCCATTCCCATGACGTCCTGCTAAAACACTCAGTTCAAGGTTTCCTGCTCTTCGGGCCTTTTTTCAATTGGTAGGCCAATGACGCGGGTGTGACCGTTCAGCCTCGACAGGAACCGTGGTGGGAGATGACAAATTCAAATAAGTGCATGCAGGGGGAATCAAATATGTGGAAGTTCAAATTAGTGGCAGTTCAAGTAAACGGAAGTTTACTGTATTAACAATCATTAAAACAGAAATCACAATTTTCATAAAGACGAGAATGAAAACTGGATAAGGGTGGAAAAACTTGATGAACTTTATCCAGTCGTCATTTTCATAATTTTAAACTTCAAGCTTCAAGTTTCAAGGAAATGCAGTGTTGTGGTTCTAGTCAAAGTTGGCATCCTTTCGAACAGTGACTCCAATAGGACTCTCTTTGAGCGTTCCTTTTTACTTTGTTGATTACTGATAGAAGGCCAAAGATGGGTACCGATGTTTTTCATTATGCACGTACCGAAAGACACGGATCTATTTGAAACCAACAAATACTATCAATAGTTATACCTATTTAATTATGACTGGGCCAGGTTTTCTCTCAGTGACTCTAGAATAATTAAATTATAACCATTATAACCTAAATTCAGCGGGAATTAGGATAATTGAAGTGAGATAGGAATTAAGAAGACATTACTATAGTAATTAAATATTTATTAAGACAATTAAAGAAATGGCTCTTGTGTCCGATTTTTCTGAGTCGCACAGATCAGTCGGAAATTCAATATTTTGAGAATCTTCCAGGAAAGGCAGCTTTTAAAGCAAGAAAAGGTTCTGAGTGACTTATTTAGAGAAGGAGAGAAAGATTAAAATTAGTGAAGCAAGTTGGTACTTCCCAAAATATATTTTATAGTACAGTTGAAGTCAGCCCTATAGAAAGGCTTACCTGGAAATGTATTCAAAAAGTTCCTGTTTAATGGTGACGCGACAATTATTGAATCCTTTTCGATACCGTTTTTCTCCTCGTATTTTGAATCCCCATAGCAGTAGATGTTACCTCCACAACTGAATCCCTTTCTGTACCCAGTGGCGACAATATTTTTCTGAATAATCTTGGATACCCCAAATCAACCATGAAATAGAACATGAAGAGAGGGCTCGGTCGGAGGAAGGGATATTTCAGAAGAATGATGTCTGTCAAGAAAATAAGAAGTTCTGGAACGAGAAACACCAGAAATAGAATCGCCATTACTTGAAACGTAAACTCAGGTCTGCAACAAGGAACAGTGGAATCAATTTTTCTCAAAATGCACAATCGCATGTTGGTACATCATGAATCCTTTGTGGCAGTATTGCAAGGCAAGGGTATGTGACTGCCACATGTTTTTAGTTACCAAAAAGAAAGGTCCAGTTCGTTAAACATCATTTTTTTACCTACGGCTATGGTTTTATCCATTCGAAAAACTACTAAAAAAGTGTCAAGTGGAACCCGTAAGCGAGAACAGCTTCTACAGCAAAAGTTGAAAAGTCGGTTGGGGCTGGGCTGAACTTTTCTACACACAAGAAAGGCCAGGAACAAGTTGTTGCTATCAAGAGGCCTACAAAACTGCCTTTCCTCTTTCTGATAAACTCATGGTTTTTCCTTCAAACTTTGAAAATGATATTGATACATCAAGAATTCAAATTTCCAGCCAAAAAACGCGAGATACGAAACAGAAGTCTAAACAAAAATTATTCCATCAGAAGCTTTGGCAGCTAAGCTAGGCTTTGATCAAGCTATCTCAAACCATATGCACACCCAGTGGGAACGTTATCGAGAAACTTTAACTGCTATCGATCATTCAAGAGAGAACTGTCTTAGACTGCTATGCGCAAAGTCGCTAGTGGCACCCTTGAAGAAAAGGACTCTTCTAGACTGCGAGCTGTACACGGAAGTTTTTCTAGCAGAATATTTCCAAAAAGGCACGACATTAGCAAAGATCAGTGGGTCATCGTGGTTCTAAACAGATTCAAAACTCGTTCTGGCCTATTCAGCTGATGAAACAAGATGCTGGAGTACATTTATTGGCGACCGAGTCAGCTAAATTAAGCAACTGACAGATGTCAGTCAATAAAGCCACGTGCCTGGCAGCAGCAATTGAGTAGACATTGTCTAACGAGGCGTATCGCGAGTGGAACTCTTTGGAAATGAGCTACGGTGGACTGGATCATCATGGCTCAAACTTAATTCAAGCTGCTGGCGTGACAAAAGACAGATACTGGACGATTTTGCTTCAGGTTCTACCAAACTATCGGAGTTGAGACTACTCCAGTGCACATGGAGACAATGTCCATAAACGAGATATGGCATTCATTAAAGATCTGAGTTGGCATCAGCCAACGCAACATGAGTCGTTCGCACGAGAGCTGTATTCTCTGGAAAAGGAACGTCTTCTCAATCGCAAGAATCAACTGCTTGCTCTAAATCTAATCATCCATCTAGAAGGACGCTCATTACGCTGTTCTACAAAAATCACCTTGTTTTTGTCTTTTGTATGTTTCTGGTCATTTCATAAAGATTTTAGACCCTTACTCTGAACAAGGCAACAAAAATGCTTTATCACTATAAGTGAATGAGAGAAATGAAACTTAAATTTGGAACAAATAGAAGCTTAAACCTTCGAATACATCCTAAAATAAGTGGAGCTTCTGAAAAAACTATTCCTCACTGATCTACATTGAAGTTCTCCAACTCTTCATTATGTAAGGTTGTAGTCGAATGTTTAAGCTTCTATTTGGGGTCTAAGTAGAAGAATCTCTAACCTTTTGTTCATTTTTGCAGAAACTTAAATGTCGTAATGGAGCATTTTTGTTGCCAGAGTTGGACTAAGCATCCAAAAATCTATCAAAAATGACCGGTAAAATTTCGAAGAGAAAATCGAGTAGGACAGAATTATCATCGCAGAACATGAGCGGTTATTCCTGAAAAACATCGGATTGAAAAGTACTCTACATTCTGCCTATTCTGGAATTTAATTTCTTTTTTCTTTTTCCGACTAATATGCCGCAATTGTACCTTTTTAACTTTTCATTTTTTTCCTTTAAGTTGCATATTTTTTGTGGCGGACTGGATATCCAAGGGCGCCGTACGGAGAGCATTCTTTGCGGTGCCAAGGTTCTGATAATTATCAAAAACAAAAACAAGTAATTGGATTTCGGGAACACATGGAAGAATATCTGCAATAACCCAATAATAACACATATTCTGGCCCTTTAGTTAAATATATTTTCATATTTCCAAGATTTAAGAAAATATGATTATTACAGATGAGTATTTTTTAAATTGTTTTGAAATAACCATACACTGAAGCGTTTTAACACTTCACAGTGAGCTCCAAAGATTTGTAGAATTTTACGGTTTTAAAACGATTTCATTTTCTCATGCGGACCTAATGACCAATTCAAATTGTTTGAAAGAACGATTGATGAAAAGGTGGTCTCGATTTCGTCACATTTCTTGGCGAAAAAAAGCCTGGCATCTGCTGCCTTTTCGGTGTTTAAATGAATTCTTCATACTGATTTCGTCATTAACTCATGTAAAATTAACAATTAATCATTACTATGAAAACTAACTGACAACATCCCTCATTGCTACAGGCATTTCAGTATAACTGTATAAAACGTTTGAAAATGCATGCTTTGCTTCCACGGAAAAATATCTGTGCAGAAACTAAATCCAGGAATTTCAAAGAAAATTTTTTCGGAAGTTCAGACATTTTTGCGTCATAATAATAATTTGTAAAATCTTTAGATCGCAGTAAAATTCGGTTACATCTGGACTGAATTAACTAAGACACAAATAAATATTACGTGATTCTTGAGTTATCATGAAAAATATTTAATCGTGGAATAGAGATTTCTTCAAAGATAAAAATAAGAGATTCATTTCTTGCGTCATTTTTATCAGATGCAACGTCGGAACCGAAAATCCCAAATCCCTGTTTTAAATTCAAAAAACAGTTCTTCTGTATTAAAATAGGATGATTTATGTATTTATGTAATATTCCTCTCTTTGTATTCTAACAACTGATTAAGCTGGATGGTCTAAGGTTATATCTTATGTTTGTTACTGTTAGTGGTTAATTGGATTTTCGTTTCGTCTCCTTACTATTACTCCATAATGAGCAACAAAAACTACATTAGTCATTATATTAACACCAAAGGAAAGTTCACTTTCGAGAATTCCCTATCCGTTTCCAAATAATTATTATGTTAAATATTGTCGCCTTTTTACTTCGCGGCAAAGCCTGACTGGGCCTTTTTATGGAATGTAAACATATCAGAAGGACACGCTTAAAGCTCATCATCTATAAGATAACCACTGTAGATATATGTATTATATAATCGAATAACTGTCTAGAATATTCATAAGCTACATTGCTCCGCAAATTTTTTATGAACACAGTTATCAGTTTTTTGTCCAATTAGAAAAGATGAAGCTTGCTCATACTCTAGTATTATCCTTGTCGGTTATCCTCAATTCTATTGGTGAATATAATAATATATCTATAATTTTAAGTTTATTTTTTTGAGCTATATGCAAATTAAAATTTGTGTGATATAATCTGCATTATTTCCCCATTGCTACTGATACCGTCGTACCACGTGATACGTGGTACCGTCCTAAGTGTGCACATGCACAGGGGGGACACAACCAACTGTTCACGTGGAAATGTAGGCGTGCACATATGGTACCTTCTGAACGTGCACAAAACCTTCATAGAAAGCGAGTTTCTAGTGTTAGAAAGACGTAGCAATTGTTTTTTCAAATTTAAAAGACGCGTAGATGGTTGTTTTTGATCCCTTGTCGAACAGAAAAAAATCAATCTTTACCCGCCCCAATGCTGCAAAGAAACAGGTCTAGCATTCAGGATCACATGTCATGAAGGTTACTGAGGTATATGACATCGATGTACCATATTCTCAGGTAGAGTCCATAATTCTGTCAAGGCCTCAGTTTAAAATCTGCTCGCGTGTTCTTTTTCAGAATATTCAAGGCTTTTCTAATCTCAATGATATTGAAAGTCCTGTCAACAAAACTGATAGTGTTGTATTAGCCTCATACTCTCTCACTGACCTGGCTATCAAATTATTGTATTTAAAGTAATGCTATTTAGAGTTCTGGATTAATCTAAGTATTTCATCTGTGTCAAATGTTACCTAGGTGCGCTGAAGTTTATCATAGATTTCGTATACATTGGCCCTTCCGTTGTTCTTGTAGATGTTTTAGAATCCTCAGATTTACTGTTAGCTAGGTTATTTCGTGTTCTCGCCAATTCTCTCTTCCTTCTGGGGAGGATTATAGCGCCCGTATTGAGGACATGAACTCCTTGGAAGTGGAAGCCCTTCTAGTGGTCACGAAATTAAAAAACGTAATTAGAACGTTCATATATAATTACATGTTGGTATTAAATAGTAGAACAACTAAAGATTCCCCAGCCTGTTCCACATTTCATGGATGCAGGGATAAATAAAGTGCTGATAGTGTGATAAATATATTTGCGAGCACTGGAATCGGTATGAAACTTGCAGAAAATCTTCACATATTTCACAGAAACATCCTTCAATGCCTTCAAACTTGCCTGGCAATATTTCCAAACGAGGTTCATGATATACCAACATACGATAATATACTTTACAGAAAAATGTAATTCTCTGTTTCTTATTGCAGAGTTGGGTTCGCAGTTCGAATGCTTACCTAATGGCGACCCCATTCCTAGTGTTCCACGTTCCAACACTTCTTATTCACCTGCCATACATAATTCTTCTGGAAGGCTGCTTCCTCCTGCAGATCCTCTTCTTCGTGCCAAGCCTCAGTCTCCTCCGGCAGAGCTTTCTCTTCGTACTAGGACCAGGTCACCTCCTGTCATGTATATTCCTTCTCTCAAGCTTAGATATGAACTTGACCGCCTTAGTTTTATACGGCTTATTCCCAATACGAATAAGCACCGGAAATTCGAAATTCGGAAATACACTTTTCCACCCAACAAACCAATTCAAGTGAGAGTACGAAGTAATGCCTTTGGACCCATGCCAACCAAAGAACAAAATGTATTAACAACATCTACTGGTGACGTCGTTGCTATATTGGAAAATACTGTTCGTCTTCGTGGAATATACACAACAAGAACTACCTTTGAAAAGCGGGCGAAAATAAACATGGAGAGCGGCGAGGTTGAAGATATGACCCCAGAAGAAATGGAGGAATCTCCCTTAGGCAACCGTCACCCAATCGCAAAGAATTTCAAAATAGTAAATGTAAACGATATGCCTCCAAGTCATTAACTCAATTTTTTTATATGTAAAACTAAAATATAATATTGTTTGTGATCCGAAGTAATGTCATAATGTTACAAACAACTGGTACTTACATTAAAAGAAACAGTGTATCACGATTCTTACGGCTTCAATGTTTCATCAATGTTCCTGTTTTCTTTTTTGCAAACATTTAAAAGAAAGTTGCTTTTTATTCCCTGAAGAAAATATTTCAGGATGAAAATTAGTATAAGCTCATAATGATTTGCCTATAATAATTTTCAAATCGGGAAGACCACCCTACAGTAGACAGGAAAAGATTCTTCAACGTTTAATGAAATCAGTTTGCAACAATAAAGAAACATTTTCGTATTAAAATAAAGTTTGAATTATTGAGCTATCTCCATATAAAAAATATCACGAAAGTAGTTAATTAGCTGCATTAGACTTTTTTAGTAGACACTAAAAAGCACAATACTACTTTGAGTTCTGCCGAATTAACTCTCCGTCAGCGGCTTATTCTTTCAGCGGTTGAACAAGTGTTCTTCGTACATATATGCTATTTGCGAGAAGTTTTGAGCATGGTTTAGCAGCGACCGTTGCAAAACGTGTGAAAGCTTTGGGTGTTTTTGGCACCACAGAGTGTGCATGTGCACATGTAGTCTGCGCGAAAGATGATAATGCTTCCATCGCAGCAATGCAATAAGTCATCCCTGAGTCGATCGGTCAACTCAATAGTGTTATAGTATCACCAGTCCGTCGTCGTGTTTCCATCAAAATTAATGTTAGCATCCCAAACATCCCTGGCAATTTTCTGCGACTGCTTATTACACAAGATGATGTAACCGTATTCAGCAGAAACCCTTGGCACAGGGTTCTTCTATCCGGAACCTGAGGAGGCGTTCATTACTTTGTTATAGGCCCTCCAGTTCGGATATGTACCCTATACTCAAATTCATAACAGTCATATTCATGAGTAAGACAGAGACGTTATTATACGCCATCTAATAGCGTCTTCCTTGCACTCAAGCGGTTCTATGACCACCATGAACATGCTCTTACGGCATATATAGCGAGCTGCAGCGACCATGGAACGGTTAGCCGTCTGGACTCTGGTAGCAAACTTCCAGGTAAGAAAATCTATTTCATCTCTAATTCAGAAAAAGAGCAACAAAATTTTTTTCGAAGAAGATCACTTTACTCTCAAACATAAATGCCTTTTCTGAACGAATTAATGACGACCGTTCAGCCGAGATTCTACTTATTTACTCTAATCATAATCTGGCTTCATCCAAACCAACTGAACCAATAAAATATTTTGATAATTCTTTAAACTTAGTCCAGGTGTAGGTCCCGCAAGCTACGATCACGATCCTTCTTGGAAACGTCAATCTCAACGCAACTGAAGGTATATGTTATCCGGCTTGTCACTTCCCAGAACGCCAGAAGACGATCGAGTCGGGAAAATCACTTCACTTTACAATAATGCAGAAAAAAACTGAACCCAGAATAATGATCATTTTCAGAAATGTAGCGCATCGAATTTGGTTTACGTATTTCCCGAATTAGTTTTTGAACTAACGCCGTATTTGGTTTTGTGAATGTTTACTGTTTGAAGGATCATAATATTGCATACATTTCTAATTTATGAATTAACTCTTGCCGATAACAGGACGATTGACACTCCATCGATTGTAGATATGAAAAATACGTTCAATGAGAAGCTAAGATCTTTTGCATCATCATAAGAAGCAATTCTCAAAATGTCTATTCAGAAATACGATGAGATCATGGAACAACTGGGCGAAGCTAAACCTAAGAAGAAATAGCCTTCGTTGGATTACAGGCCGCTTTAGCTTACTTTCTATCGGTGAAGTCAAAAAACTCATTATTACCACAAAAGAAGGCAGCAGGGAGGACATTAGGTACTACGTAAATATGGATCTGGTATATGATGTAATTGATTCTGCAAATATTGAATGCGGTCATGGCGGATGTACTTGAGTAGAAAAAACCTGTTAATGCTAAGTATAATATTATTAGAAGTGTAATTTCAACATACCTTTGGTTAAGTGCAACATGTCAGAAGAGGCGAAAACTTCCAAAGAAAGGGGTACTTGTCGAGCATCTCTAATTTAAAGAAATCGATGTCCAACGACAAGTGGATTTGATTGACATGCAATCTTGAAAAAATGGGGAGTACAAATACATTCCTAATTATCAGGACCATTTAACCAAGATTGTTATTCTAAGAGCCCTTAAATGAAAAACAGCTGAAGAAATCGCACATACGCTACTGGATATACTCTGCATACTTGGGCTCCTTCTGCTCTTCAGTCTGAAACTGGACATGAATTTGATAATAAAGTAGTTGAAGCTTTGAAAGAAGCATGGCCAGAATTTAAAATGAAGCACGGAAAACCAAGTACCTCAAAAAGTTAGGGAAGCATTGATAGGGGAAATCAGGACGGCCAAAATATGCTTACAGCTTGAATGGAAGACACGACTCATAACCTAGTCAGTATTGTTACGGAAAGAACTGATGATGAATTATATAAAATAGGAACTTACCATTTAACAATCAACTTGTTATTTTCTCAAAATTAGAAGCGTGTAAAGAAAAATTCGTCGACATCCATAATCTATGAAGTGTAACTGAACTGAAAAGTGCACCAGTAAAATGTGCAATTGTTTGCGGAAGAATTTTCAATGCAATTCGATGTTCCATAAATGATGCAATAAATATTATTTGCTTATTCGTGATATCAATTTTCAACTTCCATCAATGAAGTGATTTTTTAATAGAAATAGTTACCTGAATAATATTAATAATAATAATACATTGATACATTGATACATTGATCCCTACCGAAGGTGTTCTCGCGTTGTCGTCGCGGTAGGGCTTGAGCTTTCCTCTCATGAATTTGAAGGCTATGTTGG
>CAKNXH010002088.1:64689-79254 GCA_932178445.1 Andricus quercusramuli | reverse complement strand
CATCTTGAACATTTAGGAGTCAGTAGGGTACTGGCGGCAGCTCAAAAAGCGGTTTTATTAAACACCTGTCGCATTGTCAAAAACTTCCTAGACCATCAGGAAGCAAGTGACTAAGAACCTATGGCGTGATACATGGTAGCTCTAAGAAAGCATCCAGAGGCGACTGGTGTCACCTTCAACACTCACGGCCACTGTGTAAGGATAACAGTGGCAAAGCCAAACTGCAAACTACATCATGCTTCTAATTTTGTACCTACAACATCATTGTAAATGATTTCAAACAACGTATTGAAATAAGTTATAACATCCTGATCTCATCAGTCACTTGACTTAGTCCGTGGCTATGACGAAAAACCGGGTTCACCCCAGAAAAAGTTTGAAAAAAAAAAATAATACATTGATACATTATTTGAATACGAAAATGTTTCTTTATTGTTGCAAACCTTTTCGAATCTACTGCAGTATGGTCTCCCCTATTTGACAATTATTATTATAGGTAAATCATTATTTTAGAATAACATTTGAAAAAATTAAATTAATAATTGAGACGAATGTCGAATCTATCTACTATTATAAAATTCCTTGTGATAGGTCGATGGTTGCCTAAGGGAGTGTCCTTGCTTTCTCCTTGACTCATGTCTTCAACCGCACCGCTGCTTATGTTTATTTTCACCCGTTGTTCACTGACATTTCTTGTTGTGTATAATCCACGCAGATATCTATTACGCTCCAATATTGCAACAATGTCACCAGTGGAAGTTGTTAAAACATTTTGTTCATCGATTGGCATGGGCCTGAAGTTATTATGTCCTACTCCACGCAATTGAATTGGTGTATCGGCAGGAAAAGTGTACCTTCGAAATTCGAATCTCTGATGCGGATTCGTGTAAGGGATAAGTCGAATAAGTCCAAGTTCTATTTCGAATCCATTTAAGCGTAAAAAATGTTTCCTGAGAGGAGACCTAGATCTGGGACGGAGAGGATGCTCTGCAGGAGGAGGCCTGACCGTAGATTGAGGACTGGCAGGAGGAAGAGTCCCATCTGGAGAATTTCTGCCAGGAGAATGAGAATGTCTGCAACGAGGAACATTAGGAATAGGGTCACCATTAGGTAGACATTCGAACTGTGAGGTGAACTCTGCAACAAGGAACAGAGGATTGTATTTTTCGTAAAGTAGACAATCGGATGTTGGTATATCATGAACCCCTTGTGGTAGAATTGCAAGGCAAGCTTGAAGGCATTAACGGATATTTGCCCTAGGCAACTTCTCGTAGAGAAGCACCAAGATTTTTTATTTTAAAATTGGATAAAAACGCAGCAAAACATTGAAACCTACGTTAAGAGGTATGATGTGGTTATAATGCTCAATATACCAGTAGTCGGTTAACAAAGTTGTCAACTGTCTGCAACGCTTTGATCCATTTCTTTGATTAGATAAGCTACATGTTACGTCATCTTCTGAATAATATTATTATTTGAAATGATTGTATATGTAGCTCATCAGGCATCAAAATCTATAAATAACATTTTTTCATCTTTACAAGTAAAAATATTCTAATATACTCTGGAAATTATTGGAATTAGTTAAACAATTGAATTCAACAGAAAGTTTTGCATTATTCTTCATCAACAATCAGAATTATTAGAATATAATAATTATTGGTCTGCCAAAGGAGACTTCAAGCGAATCGCTCAGCAGCATTTTGCGCGCGAAGTTTAAAAATAAAATTTAAAATCCGATAATTCAAATGTGACAAATAAATGTATGAAATAACTGAATTAATGTAAAAAGGATGCTAATATAGCAATGTCCGCGACTTTTTCGACTCCAGTGACATATGAGGACAATTTTGGTATAAACTGAATTGGAAAATATATTCAGATAATATTATATCTTTTAAATTCAGTTTTGTAATAAATAAAATATCAATATGAAACTAAATATGATGACATATAATTATATTGAACTCGAAAAGGTCTACATATAAATATGAAACTAAATATAATAACTTATAATTATATTAAACTCAAAGACGTCTACACAGTAAATTATTAACCTAATTCGACGTTCTTTAAGAATTAAAACGGATTATATTTTTGACAAGCGATTTTTTACGAAACGATGTTTTGAATTCTTATTTTAGCCCTTATTTTTAAAAAAATGTTGTTGAAATTTTTAAACAATGTTGTGTGATAATTTTCAATTACACATTATTTTACTGTTTTAATTGAAAGCAGCCAAGATGGAGGTTGTGAAATATGATGAGGGTGGTTGTTTCGGATTTTTTATTATTATGAAATTATTATTGTGGGCAAACAAAGACGGGTGTAACAGTAGGGGTCGTATCTTGTTTGTTTTAGAGCATGATGCTTGCGTTACAATGTTGTAGTTTAATAAGTCTGATAATCTATTAGGCCACACATAAGATGGAAAAAATTTTTTCCGCGGAAAAAGGATGCAAATTTTCCATTTCTTAGCCTAAATTATTTATATGAAACCTACACGTTAATTGCTAGTAATGCTTAGCAGTTTAGTAACTCTCATAAGATATTTAGATACTTGCCAGCTGCTGAAAGCTAAGAAATTTTTTTCGTAACATTTAAAAAAAATAGGCTTCAAATTCTTCGTTTCTTAATTTTCCTATTGCAGTTAATGAATTCAGTATAGCTATTTAGCCAGCTAGAGGTATGAATTTATTTCACACATTAGAATTTCCAATTAAAAATTTTTTTTTAAACTTCGCGCGCAAAATATTTTAAGCGATGCTTGTGAAGTCTCCTTTAGGAGACCATAGTAACGGAATTTGTGTTTTTACATTCACATCCTAATGAGAAGGTATTAGTTCTATATAAAATTTGGCTTCGTTGGTTTTCATCAAATCTTCACGTTTTGAGACTCATGAATTAGAAAAAACAATTTTCATAAAGATGTCGCTGTCAGGCTGTCTGTTTGTAGGCACGATAACTTTCGAAAGACTGATCAGATTGTATTGAGCTTAGGCACCCGTTTCAAATGCATAAAACGAAAGAACATGTTAATTAACCAGCTATTTTTGACCAATGGTCCTAGGTTTATCCATCGAAAATGCTTTTTAAGAAATAAAAAATGGCATTTCTCAAAAAAACTATACGAGATATGAAAAAAATGTTCAGAAGCGAAATTACTCACCTTGAAAATATGAACAAACTTTCTTGGAACCATTTTTTTTATAAGACACATATTTTTTGTTTTCATCGTGAAAAATACCATTAAAAATAAAAAATTCCATTTTTCGGTAAAACTATGCCAGATGCGAAAAAAAATTAAGATCTACAAATTTGTTGTGAAAAAAAATTGTTAAAAAAACAAAGTTTTGATAGTGCCCGTAGTTTTTTTTGGAAAATTATTTTTTGATGAGATGCGTCTTTTAATCATAAAAAATGACATAACAAACAAATGAAATGAAATTTTTTGAAAAAAGACAAAAGGTAGAATCAAATGTGGAATAAAAAACTTTTCCTCTAAATTAGATCTGAAAATCTATTTTTGACCTTTCCTCCCACGAGGCACGTGATAAGAATGCGTTCGTTAAAGCCAAAGGAGCGTTAACAGAAGAGAATTCACAATCACTATATTTCAGTTGTCGATGGCTTGACTTTTGATTTTGAAAATCCTATGCAAAAATGTGAGGGAAGTACAATGACAGAGCGCATTTTTTACCTATTAATGTTAGAAAATACTATAACTAGATTTTAAAAAGGTTTAGTATCGCCTTCCGGCAAAATATTCCGAGTTTTATTTTCATTTTCCGGAATATTTTCTCGTTACGTAATTGAATTCTTAAGAATTTGAAATATTTTACAATAAATTTCTGAGAATTCAAGGTCAATTCCAACAATTTTAAAAAGTCGTGTCTGGCAAAATATGCCAGAATATAAAATTGAATGATGATCTTGGTGATGGTTAGAGGTTATGTTTCATCTATATAACTGCATCGCTCCCCCTCCCCCTTCCACCGTCAACAACCATCTGGAAAGGACGGCTGAATTCCAAGAATTTTTTTCATTTCTGTATATAATGCTGCGATTCTATGTCCACGGACACAAATTCTACACGTCTAATAAGTTTCAACGCTCGCAGTTGGAAGTGTTCCTGCCGTGAATTCTTACGTGTACGTCCAATATTTGGTCTTTCAAGTTAGACGTATACATTCGGAAAATACCATCTGTTTACCTCTAAACATCGACGTGCCCGTTTGCGAGCGTCCCGTCTGTGCATGCGCACAGTCAAGAGGGTACCATATGGGTACATCTAACTTTGTAAGAATTCCGTATCAATAGCAATTCAGATAGAATACACGTTATACTACACAGATTTTGATTACTTAAAATTATAGATATATTATTATATTCACCAAAAGAATTGAGGATGACCGCCCAGGATAAGACGAGAGTATGAACAGTCCTCATCAGTTATAACTAGAGAGAAAACTGATTAAAGCATTAATAAAGAATTTGCTCCACAATGTAACTGATGATCATTCTGGTGCGTAATTTGATTATATAATGTATACACCTACAGTCGTTATCACATAGATTATAAGTGTCTACTTTGTCGAGAGATATGCGTGGTTTCGGTTGGTATCGCTCCGTTAAAGGATCCAATTTAATCTTTAACAAAACAATGATTTGATACTTAAATTATTTCTAACAAGCTCAATTTCGTCGCTCTTTACTGTATAAACGAGACATCTCTTTTTTACGATATCATATTTTGCGTGTCTTCTTTTTGAATGAGATAACTTCATGCTATTATTTTCAATATAGACGAAACGACTCTGGGTTCCCACCAGTGGTCTCATTTTAGTACCACTCGAGATTGCTTTTTCTGGTTCTTATTTTAATACCTGAAAGGAGCCCTGGAATAATTTTTTTGCAAAACTGTACGGGAAGTTCTTAGTATATGCACTAAAAATGAGCAGAAAATGGCCGATTCTTAATGAAGTCAAAGTGTGCGGGAATGATATGATTCCGTGCTTTCCGTGATTTCGTGCGAGATTCCGTGATTTCGTGCGGGAATGTTGACCATCAAGCATACTTCGAAGAAAAGTGTGTATCTGCTGTATTCCACGCACGGAAATTTAGGGCACCGCTAGTTTCTGGTTGGTCGCAAGAATTATCACAACCAATCTGAAGCCACCGGATGCGTGATCCAACAGTATAAGCTGCCATTGGTCAAAATTTTACGCGCGCGATTCAAAATTGCAATTAATTTAATTGGATTTTAAATCGCGCGCCAGATTACAGCCAATTGCAGAATTTGTCCAGCGTGATGGCCAACGCAGGGTGCGCGCGCAGGCTGTCAACTTTATCAACACTGCCATCATTTCTTCAGCTGAGAAGTTGAGCGTTTAGGTTAGTTTGCCTGGTGCAAATCTTTGGGAAGCTTACGTTTGAGAGAGCCGAGTGTAAATCATTTTAGTTTTTTTTTTCCTCTCGGGGGGTTTCGTCCCCCCGAAAGCCCACGGGGCGCCGCCCCTTGGCCCCGCTGGGGCTCTGCCCCGGAACCCGCCCTCCACCCAACAATCTCATTACCTACCAATATTTCTTATATCACGAACTTACCTTTACAGGAGTTACAAAAAATAGTATATGATACGCGTGCGGGTTGGTGATTCCCGCACTTGTATCATAATGTACTATTTTTTACGGTTTTTGCGCCTCGTGTGGGGGCAAGACCAATTTCAATTTTGTATGAAATAGAAATATCTTAGGATGTTAAAATTTTATAATTTGATTCTTTGGTATGTTATGCATTGAAAAACTTACATTTAAACATACGCTGCGAGAAGTAGAAGGTATTTTTTATTGAAAATCGTGATAGATGTTCTACTACAGCTTATTCGTTGAAATTCTGCTGAGTGCAGTCGACCCGAGCCTATGCTCGTGTATATAGATAGCTACCGAAGAGGTAAGAATATCTACTTCTCCGACCGTTGAGGAATAAAATTATTCCGTGTTTTTTACAAGAGTTTTTCTTTGAGTTTAGAGTTTATTCGTATTATTGAACGTTATAGTAGAGTTACCATCCAAGCAAGTGTCAACAATTTCTTGGTTGCTCTTGCCTCAATAGTGAAACCAGAGCTATTTTCTAAATTTAATCTATTTTAGACTTCAATTAAGTGTAATTTGTATAATCACTTGATTGAATACTGTTTCATCTACCGATAGATCAATTATTCATGCTGGAAGTATTTCAATTAAAGTTTTAAACATTATATTCCTTCCAGAATGAAACCATTCCAAAGGATTGCCTCTCAGCTTCCAAGAAAACAAATTTCTGCAGGGTAATTTTTCAATTCATACACTGTAAAAAAAAAGTATAATTTCAAGGCTAGTTTCCGGTATTAAAACAGTACGCCAAAAATATAGTCTCGAGTGGCTCCATTCTAATGCTAATTATTTTAATTCGCTAGTACGTATCACTTTTCAATCTGAAGTTAGCAAAGTAAAATAGCACGAATGAAAGCTTCAAAAAAAGACGATTTGGTATTATAACAGGACACTAAAAAAATGATGCTCAAATAAAACAGAACCATAGTTTTTACAGTGTATGTTGTACAAATGTTTATGTGGGAACAAGAGCCCAATGAACTTGTTGAATTTTCTTGAACCTGAACCTGGTTTTGACACCATAGTAGTTGTACTTCTCGTGCAAGCAGATCTCTCTCCCTCCTCATAAGTTCTAATTGGCGTTGCATCAAAGCCAAATTCGTTGATGAATTCAGCGGTGATGATGGAAAAATAGAATTTGCATTTAAAGGGTTCAACTTGAAATTAAAAATGAATGAGTGCAAAATTACCATCTTTTCCAAAAGTGAAGTGACGGAGATTCTCGTTGCTCAACAGATCAATGACAGGATGCACAGCAATTTTTTCCTGCTTCAAAAAAAGGTCTTGCACACAGCTCTAATGAGAATCCTCAAAAAAGTTTTCGAATTTCTTTAGAAAAAAGCTTTTTTCGATCCAAAAACGTTGACAGGAAAATCTGAATTTTTTATTTCCATAATTTAGGACAATAATATACGGTTTTAATTATTGATGACCGATACTCGCCCATATGCCACTTCTAATACTGTACTAACGAAATTTTTCGATAGTTGTAAGTAAATAACACATTTATTATAAACAAATAAAAACTTTATTCAACTTGGACGTGCTGATCGTTGTACATTTATTAAGGAATGAAACGAAATGACATTACATTGTTTCAATCATGAACTTGTCAACGAAGGAATGAATCCTGTAAAAAGAAATTGCGGTTTCAAAATGAATTAGAAATGTTTGAAATGTCTTCCTCATTTGTCCATAGGATCGGTTTGATAATTCAATCTTATTTTTTGTTTTTTGAATCGCAGGTTTCATTCGTTCATGTCTCGTTTCATTCCCTGACTTTTATGAAGATATTTCAAATTGAGATGGCAGTTGATAAAACTGCAGACTATGTATATATGAAATCTACTTGAACAATTGCTAACACACTTTTTCTAAACTTAAATACTAATTCCTACTCACTTAAGTTTATAATAATATATATAAAGAAATACCATGATCTATTATTATATTAGGAATCTTCATAACAGTACGTAGAGTATCCCTATATTCTTAAATTTCTGTGAAATTATGGATATACAATTAATAATAGCAGGAATTTCTTAAATTATAAACCATTTTGAAATATCTTATTTCTGACTATATTCTGGACAATTGATATTTGAACAATTTTCGCAGTTAAATTGAATATAAACATTTTTGAGAATCAGATTTTCTAAACAAAATAAACTTTAGATTCTATTGTTACAGTTGCAAAATGAGAAAATTATATTTTCAGAAACCATGTATCCTTCCTCTGGGTTTATTTTTTGGTTTAATAAAATTAATTTATCACATTGCATCTAATTAGTCTATATTAGGGTGATCCAAGAAAGGCTTTACTTACCTTTCTCTAAAATGGGTCCCTCACAAATTGTACCTTTTGGTGTCAAAATTTTCCCTGAATTTTGACATGACTTAAAAAATATATTGAAGAGTCTCTCAAGCCCATTTTTGCAAAAAATTGCTTTTCTTATTCCAATGGTCATTATTAATAGACTATTTTACTTTGGAATACATCCATTGTTTTATTTTTAGTAAAATACATCATCTAAATTTTTTTACAGAACCTGAAAAAATAGTTAGGAATCTGTCAAGCCTATTTTCGCAGAAATTGCTAACTTTAATTTAATTTCACATGTAACGCCGTCAGCGCTTTTTTACCCCTACTACTATAAATAGTGCATCTAAAGCAGAGCGTTGTATTGCTATCATTATTATTAAAATTTAGACTGGTTCATTTATATCCCCTAGCAATGCGGTATAACCTATTGCACTATGCCTTTTATTTAAAAATCCCGGTGAAACAGAGGCCTATACACGTATACTCCTCACTGATAATGTATAATTTAAATCCTTTAGCATGAGTACGCCAGACGATTCCGCTTCACTGGGTATGAACTTGTGAACATTTTTTCTCTGCCGAAGTGGGCTTAGGATCACTGTATGAATTTAATCTCAACCAGTGATAACCTGCCGCTGCATCCGACTATATTAGAATAACTTGCATTTACTTGGACCTTTAGCCAGGAGAGTGAAAAATTGCAGATAGCTGGAATACCGGCTGAACTAGGGAGATCCTAGTTCAGCCGGTATTCCAGCTGTCGAGTCTGAAGCTAGCTTCTATGTGTTATACCATCAAATCTACACAGACTACATAGATATACGCGAAGTAAGCATTAGAAATCTAAGTAGGCGTAAACATTCTTTCACCCATGCTAATAAGTTAGAGTAGGATAGACAGACGCGTGAGCTGCATGAGCATAAGACAAAAGGAAAGAGTGAAGACGACGATACGAATATCTACAAGGAGAGCCGTCTTACAAACACCATGCAACGCATGTACATATTCACAACTACAACCAACGACTCACTGGCAGTGCGAGTGATATTCCTTCTTTTCCAATATCCTTTCTATGTAATAAAACAACATTTTTTGACGGCTATTACTTGATGCTAATGAATTGTTTACAAGCTATTCAAATCTATACACTGTGACGAAGTTTTCGGAGAAAACGCGGAAAGATGTAAAACAGCTTTCCGGGGTTTCGCGGAAGCCGTACCTGACCTCCGAAGGGGAGGAAAGGACGGCTTGCTTGTGGTAAATTTTTTAAGTACACGTACCGCCCAGCCAGGACAGCAAGTCTAAGATAGAATAATACTTAAATATTTAAGGGTTACAGGCGAACATAATTACAAATAATTAAATTCCTTGCCTGTTTCCTTACCAGCCTTCCTGGCCATTTAGCAATAGGACTCAGTGACCACTGAGTAGTTTCGATAGAAATGTGTATCGGGTCGGTGTCAGAGCCAAACACCAGTTGACAGCTCGTAAACAACGAGAAGGCGATTCAGAGCAGTGACAACCGACCGGAAACCATGGAGCCAGTACGTGAGGATGGGACTCAACCGACACGGCGCAGCAGTCCCGCGCAGGGACCGAGAGTGCAGCACCGTCCATGACCGCGGTATCTAGCGATCACGCTCCACCGGATGGGTGGGGAGAGTGAAGTCGGCGGCCATGTTTCGTCGCCGACACAAGACAAGCAGCGATGGTGCGACGGCACCCATTGGCCGAGGTCGACAAGCAAGCCGTTTCTACTGCAACCAACCAATCAACAGCCTTGATACATGGAAAGCGCGGGTCGAAAGGAAAGCAACGGGAGGAAGCGTAGGAAAGCACGCTTCGCGCGTCACTTGTTGGCTTGGCTCAGTAGCGTCCCGGTAGCCCGGAAAACCGAAAAGTGGATTTGCAATCCAGGAGGTGGATTCACGGATTTTTATTATCACGAAGGAAAAATTAAACTAGATGGACAAGGACGATAAACTGGAACTGGCCAAATGGCTAAAAGGTTAGTGGAACCCTGTACCGCTTCTGTAAAAGTGTGTGACGTTGCAAAATTCTTGCAACTCACAAATTCTAATTGATAAATTTTTATTCGACATTTAAAGATTTTTCGTAAATTCAGAGATTTAATTTTGTAAGGTCAGAAATCACGGCTGCGGTACGGAAACTCCATGACTAGGACTAGATTTAAGATTTATGGTTTTAAGGACTTACTCTGTTCGTTTATTTTATTTCTCTGTAACGATCCGGACTCGTCGAGACATCGTGGGACATCGATGGACTTCTTCCTACTTCAAGACTCAAATGGGACGCCACTTGAGGCTTGTAGAACAGGGAGATTCCATCGAGACACATTTCAAGCCGTTTGAATTCTCCCACCTTTTTTCATCTACTATCGTCTGCCAGACTCAAAGGAGCTGTGGATCCTCATCTGCAAGGATGCATGTTAGGATGCCGGCCAGTTTTGAAGCAACGCTACAAGTTGCGGAAAATCCGGAACGACTCATCTACCTGGCGTAGAACCTTTTTGGAAACTTCTCGATGAGAAATTTCTTCATCAATTCCCAACATGACTAGGAAACCTCAATGCGCAATGCCCTCTTCACGTCGTGATCTAATGGGTGAATTGGAGAGTAAGGATGTCGAAATAACAACACTGGATCAATCCTAGCGATAATAGAGGGAAGGGAGGATGAAAACCGAAAATAACAGTGTACCGAGCTCCACTTATTCATACGGCCCTGGAATGTGAACCCTGCACCCCGTCTCCGCAGCGGCCTTACCACCAATAGGAACGGCGGAAAGAAGGAGGAGAAGGAACGCCGAGACCAAGTCCCGCACCGTTGTAACTGCGCTCGCTCTTCTCTGCCGACCGCAGCCACGTCGAGTCGAGAGTATAATTTTTGTTCCTCGTGTCGAGTATTTTTCAGTATTTTCTCGCGTGATGGTTCTCGAGTAATTCCCGTCAAGAAGCAGTAAAGATTCATCCAGCAACTCCTCTATCATCAGGAAGTTCACCAACGACGCTCCAGAGTACTACGGGTAAGGCCAACTCTTCAATATTGAGTAAAGGGAAACTTCGCTCGACACGTGGCCATTAATAATGGGATTTTAGAATTCGAAGGTTCTTTTGTAAAAATGGCGTTACCCACGATCGAGAAAGAGGTTCTTTGACTGGGCCTTCCTATTTATTATATTGCTTTATGACATCGTGTTTTATTATATGTGATTATGAATATTTTTTTTTTAAATGTGTCACCCAATGGTGAATTATTTTGTGACCTATGAACTGAGCCCCCAGTCGAGTGTTGCCACATGAACCATGACCCCGTTGAGCATTTTAAGTAACTTTCACCTAATCACGTAACGGAACCCCCAGGTTGAGTTGTGCCCCGGAACCCAGTTTTCGTTAATCATGAGTGAGCCCTTTTTTTGTGTTAACTTGGTATTGTGCAATTATTCGGAACTGTGCTCCAGTCGAGTTTTGCTATAAAGCGTTAACGTTAAAAACATGGATCACGATTTTCTAATGTGGAGAAATAACTGATCGAGTTCCTTTTAAGAATCACTCAATCTAGAGCTTCCCCTTGCCTCACCCCCTTCATTATGAGTGAAATTTATAGGCTTTG
This sequence comes from Andricus quercusramuli, assembly GCA_932178445.1. Classification (NCBI taxonomy): domain Eukaryota; kingdom Metazoa; phylum Arthropoda; class Insecta; order Hymenoptera; family Cynipidae; genus Andricus; species Andricus quercusramuli. The sequence goes on along the minus strand of CAKNXH010002088.1, from coordinate 67,647 downwards.
AGCGTCGAGAATTGTGAATGAATTTTAAATATGGTGTTGATAAATTTCGAATGTAATTGTGGTTGAATTTTGAATATGTCACTTGTTGAGTTTCGGAGGTAATATTGATGCAAATTTGAAATATGATGTTCATAAATTTCGACTGTATTATTGATAGAATTTCGAATGTGTTACTTGCTAAGTTTCAAATATGTTTTTGATTGAACTTAGAGTATGTTATGAACTAAAGTTCAAGTATGATATTGATGCAATTTTGATAGGCTATCTACCGAATTTCGAGTGTTCATAAATGATTTTGCAAAATTAGTGTAAGAAATGCTTATTGAAGTGTTGTTTAGCAGATTTAAGAAATGTTTAAGGAAATTCTGTTCACTTGATTTTGAACGTTTATTTTTCGTGTGTGACACCTTGCTAATATTGTACCTTGTTGTATTGTATTTTTTGAGGAAAGAATAAAATGAAGAGATTAACCTACATATGTGATTTCAGAGCAAAATTGAAACAAGTGAAAATCAGTAACAGTCTAGATGTTCATTTGTTTGTTTCCAAAAGCATCATTCTTTTATAACACTAAAATGGTAGCAAAAAGTGAAATAAATATGTTTTCTCGAGTGAAGATATTATCATTAAAAGAAGAAGGCTTTTCTCAAAGAGAAATTGCTGGAAAATTAAAAGTGTCTAAAAGCGGGGTTCAGAAAATTATTAAAAAATATGCAATGACTGGAGAAGTGGCTAATCTTCCTGGACGGGGACGAAAAAAATGCATCAGTGCAAGAGAGGATAAACACATAGTTCATCTCAGTAAGTGCGATCGCAAATTAACAGCTCCTGAAATAAAAGAGGATATAAACTCAACGAGAGAGAAACCAATATCAACGTCCACGGTGCAAAGAGTTTTGCGAAATGCAGGTCTTCATGGACGTGTAGCTATTAAAAAGCCTTTACTTCGAAAAGTCAACAAAGTAAAACGTTTAAAATGGGCAAAGAAACACATCGAATGGACCGAAGAAGACTAGAAGAAAGCTCTTTTTACTGATGAAACTAAATGTGAATTGTTTGGAAATGGACATCGTAGAGTTTATATTCGCCGTTCCGAGAAATAAAAAATGATGGAAGACTGCATTGTGCCAACTGTCAAGCATGGTGTTGGTTCTATCATGTTGTGGGGATGTTTCGGAAACGAACAAGTAGGCGATTTAGTAAAAATTGATGGAATTATGAAAAAAGAACAATATCATCAAATTTTGATCAAGCACGCAATACCATCTGGACTAAAACAAATCGGTAAGCCATTTCACTTCCAGCAAGACAATGATCCTAAACACACTTCCCTCTTGTGCAAAAATTATTTACAAAATAAAGTGGATCAGAAGATTATCCATTTAATGGAACATCCTCCGCAATCACCGGATTGTAACCAAATCGAATATGTTTGGGACGAGCTTGAAAGAAGATTAAGAAAACTGCGACCGAGAAATCACCAAGAACTCTGGGCAGGTGCTCAAGAAGCATGGAAAAATATTTCAAAGGATTATCTGCGAAAATTAATAGCAAGAATGCCAAGGGTATGTGCAGCCGTCATAAAAGCAAGAGGAGGATACTTCAATGAAAAAATTTAAATGTAAGAAAAATATCCTAATTTAAAAAAATATTTAATTACAAAAACCTGTCATTTTTCTCAAAGTCAACAAAAATATCATGATTTAAAAGAAATTTTGATTCCTGAAACACCATTTAAACTGTATTTTATTGTTTAAAAAAATTAATCAATTAAAATATTATAATTACATTTCTTAATGATACCTGCAATTTTCCATAAAAGTCTATAAAAATATTTTATTTCTGAATACAAAGCCCTTAAGAGGTCGGGGCCCCCCATAGTTACTTCGATGAAAAAAAGGATCATTTTCAATTATTTTTCTACTCGCTCGAGTAAATGCAAACTTATTTTAGTAAAGGGTATACAATTAAGACACATTTGAACAATTTTTTCATCGAATTAACTATACCCCCTCCTTAAAACTCTATACCTCCGTTAGTTTTGTTCTGATTTGCATCAAATTTGGACACAATAATTTTGAAATGATGCACATTCATATAAGCAAATAAAAAAAAAATTAAAAAATTTTTTTTTAATACTATACTGTACTATAGTTACAGTACATTAAAAAAAGAATGAATGTACTCAGAATAATGGTGCCCCGTTTGGCGCCCACCGCCTATTCTGCCTTGCTACTGCCTAACGAGTCGAGCGAACTGCCGATCCGCCGCATCAAAAACCTTTCGTGCGTCGCTTAAGAAATAAAGTCCAAACTCGAAAACTAATAAGAAGTTTTGAGTGTTCTTGGTCTTAATTTAAAGCTGAGACCTCAGGCTTCATTTGAGCAAAGTTCCAAATTTTTCCTGTCACTTCCCTAAAGCATGCAGCGAGTTGAATTTGAGAAATGAAAATTCGTCAAAATCTGAAATTACATCGATCTTTCTCACATGCTATCTCGACTTCTATTCAACAAAAATACTTCAGCAACAGCTCAATCGACGCGAAATTTTATATTCTTTCAAACGATTTTTTCAAAATATTTATAGCTCAATTTTTCACGGAGATAGACGCTTTTAAAGACGAGCGTGATTTTAATACAAATTTTGTAGGTGGTCCCACAATTTTGACCGGTAGTGTATATGGGATTAATTGTTTGATTTATCGCTGGTTTTCGGGAATCTAGGTTATGTGGGGTTTTGTATTAGTTCAGAGTCTAGATAGAGTTTCGAATTCGGTTGCTACTAATGGAATAAATTAGGCTATGATTATTTATGGGCCGTTACTAATTTAGTGACGTTAGGCGGTAATCAATGTTGAGATTAGGTTGTGTTTATGACTAGATTTCCGAAATCAAGGTTAAGAATTATATCTGGTTTGGATTTTAATTAAAGAATCGAGTTAGATTATTATAAAATTCT
>CAKNXH010002088.1:4474-50198 GCA_932178445.1 Andricus quercusramuli | reverse complement strand
AAACAATTGCCTAAGAGAAAACAGGAAACATATTACCTGTCAAAACTGGGGAGGTTAGGTCATCCGTCAGGAACCCGAATACTTGTCAGACCATGGGGGTGCCTGCACGGAAGATCTGCTGTCACCAGGTACTAAGAAGAGGAGATTTTTCTGGCGCATGCGTAGTGGACGGGATTTCCATACGTACAAGAGCGCTCGGAACAACTAGGAGCAAGCTGGCGCAGAGAATCTGCACGGAGAGCCGAGCCAGCCACCCCTGGACCATAGACTAGCGGAAGATCTCGAGCTTCTGCGTGGCACAGAACGCACCCCGACTATGCGCCACCACGCTATGGGTTACCGAACCTGACAGTCGTCCTTTTCCTTCGCTCGTCCTCTCACTCGGTAGTTCGACGCTCGTACTCGGGTGGCATTGGCCCGAGAGGGAGGACGGGGACACCACTTTTAAAGTATTCATTCGTGATTCTAATCTCGATAGTTACACCTCGCTTAACGATAACCTAGAAGGAGTTGAACCAAAATACCAGTGTTGAGGAAATATGATTTAAACTAAAATGAATGGATTGAGAGGATTGAGCGTTTGATCATTCGAGCCTCGTGTGAGGAAGTCGCACTGTTTTGTTTCACTACTTGCGTTTTTTTTAAGTTGTCGCCGCAGAGTGGTTTATCTATCGTTTGGTTTTATCCAACCGTTGAGAAGTACGGATCTGCGCTGATCAGGATTGTTTGGTAAAGGTGGGCGGAATTATTTTATTTATTTTTTTGTAGTTAGTGTTTGGAATTTATATTTAATCTATCAATGGCATCAGTAGACGCGGAGAAAAATTTGTTTGTTCGTTGCTCCAGGGCGGAAGTGCCGCTCTGAGCTTTCATTCCTCTGCTCGGTGTCTAGCTTTAAAATCTTTTATAACATTTATTTTAAAGTGTCAGCCAGACGTGGCCAAATTTCTTTTGATATGAATTTTGTTTTTGTGTACAAATTATTGACTCTTTCTCTCTCACCGATTTGAATCATGAGATTGTATATTATACAATTGTTTTGAGAGGTTTTTCCTCACTTATATCCTAATAAATTTATATATTATTTGCTGTTGAATGTTGAATTGAGTGTATTATTTAATTAATGACCTTTCAGATTTATTTTCTGTAGTCGAGATTTTTAGGTACTCACGCCACTCCACCGAGATGACGGGCTAGGGCTTTATGAAGTTATTTTTCAGGTTGATTTTCAAGTATTAAATGTTAAAATGTTTACTCATTATCCAGGCTAACTTTCTTCCAGGGCAGCAAAATGTCTTTTGCTTGGCGCCATCCAAAATTAAATTAAAAGTCCTGGGGAAAACAATTTAAAGCCTTTTTGTTTTAAATTATATTTCTTTTACTAAAATGAAGAAGTAGGAATCTTCGTTTTAGCGTATTCAGAAAGAGTAAGAATTGTTTTGGTAGTCTTAATTATCAAAAAACTACCTGGCGCCCTTCAGGCATCTCTTGGACTCATTCTGAGTCCAAGTTTCAATTCGATATATCAAAATTTAAACTATCAGTAAAAATAGGCTTATAATACGTAAATTCAACAAACATACAAATAAATAAAATAAAGGTATAGATAAAACATAAGTGGAACTAGTGTCCAGGTATCCAAATTAGAATTTAATTTTCGCAGGTGCATGTAGATATGAATGTATCTAAGTAGCGAGGAAATGTCCTATAGAGGATAGAAATAAAGAGCAAGGGAATAAGAATATGCTGGATTGCACGCTATCACGTACACACACCAGATTAGGGAAGTAATTAACGACACCATAGACATCGAAAGAAATCCAGCAGCCCGCTCTGCATTGAGAAGGGAAAATCCAAAAAAAACAATACCTTGAACAACAGTGGGACGGGTAGAAATAACCAAGTATACATATTGTAACGTGAAGATTTTGTTTAACCAATTAGAAACAAAACTCTTACTTGATCCAATCTGTAACTCGTCAATGCCCTCGCTAACGACTGGATTTTCTGGCGGAATCACTTACTCTACGAGCAGTGTCTCTTACCACACGAGTGATACAATGCTCAACAATAAAGACGCCAGGTGGCGCGCCGATGTCCTCGTCAGCGAATTTCACTTGAGAAAATGAAGAGGACGACGCTTTCCCTGGGCGGGAAGTAAAGCTCAGATTCCGTGTGGCCATATTGGAGTACGGACGCATCTTCGCAAAGTTTGGATAATTTGGATTTTGGATAAACCCGTTGATTGAGAATTAAGGGGAAGTTTTTAACTTGGGATTGAGTTTAACTGGAGGTAACAATTATGAATCTTTAATCTCTTTCCTTGCCCGTTCTCTCTTTAATGTTTAGTGTAAAGATGTTGGATTCCATTTTTGAGTAATTATTCGGAGTTTTGATTGATTGTTTAAGTCCTTAATATGAGGCATTCAACCGGTTATATAAAATTTTTAATATAATAGAAATAAGTCTTTGCCGTAAATTTAAGTTATCTTTGCTTTCTTATATTCCATTTGATCATTAAAATAGAATGTTCTTAGTTCATTCCAACGCACTTGATTTGACCTTGCTTGGAGGTCGCCCCCTCGAAGTTCCCCTCCAATAGAGCTAGCCATTTTAAATTTAAATTGGATCATTTGATCAATTTTACCAGTTTTAATATTTTTTACTTCGGATTGTACTCCCGGTGGCGTCTCCACAGGCGCCTAGTGCTAAGCATTTGACACTGGTCAAGTCTATATTACAAAATGAATTTCAGGTCATCAAAATTTTATCGTTTGGGCTGCCATTTGTGAAGGTAGGTCATTTCTCCACCTAGTAATAAAATAATTGTCACAATATCAATAGAAATCTGTTTGAATTTCAAAAAAACAGGTCATGTAACCGATAAATGTTTTTGTTTGGAAAAGCTCAAGAAGCTTTTAGTAAAAAAACTCCCTCTAAAATTAAATGAGAAAACCCGACTAATTTGCGGCAATCGAATCTCGTGAAAGTGAAAACTGGGAGCTAGCAATGCAAGATGAAATTCAGTCTCTACTTATGCATGATACGTGGATGCTTATCGCAAAACCTAAGAATGCAAAACTTATAGGTAGCTGTTGGGTTTTCAGCGTAAAATCTAATACCGATGGGAACAAACGTTACAAGGCTAGACTTGTTGGACAAGGTTTTTCCCAAATACAGGGTATAGATTTTGGTGAGACTTTTAGCCCAGTGGCTCGTTTCGATTCGATTTTTATTCAGCATTTCGGCTCGTGAGGGGTTATTAATTTCCCAGTTTGATATTAAAACAGCCTATCTGTATCGAAACTTAAAGGAGATTATTTATATGAAACAGCCGGATGGTTTTGACGACGGTACGAAGCGAGTTTGTAAGCTAAAGAAGAGCATATACGGTCTGGAACAACCTTATCGCTGCTGGTTTGAGCATCTCGATAATTACTTATTAGATTACGGTTGTAAGAAAAGTACAGCTGATGCTTGTTTTTGTATATATAATGAAGGACATCAAAAAATGCTCTTAGTTCTCTATGCTGATGACGGACTTCTTGCCTCCTCACAAGAATCTTTGATTGATGTATTCTTTGAAAATTTAAATAAGATTTTTGAAATAACTTATACTAAGAAAATAAAAATGTTTCTTGGTGTTGAAATATCTAGTAAAAGAATTTCTATAAATTATTTTCTTTTGTATAAAAGGGACGTTACCCATATGTACAATGTACACTTTGATTTAGGTTAGGGCTAGGTCACTTATGTATTAGTGCACTTGAAGTCCTACCTTTGTTTCCTTGGGAGACTGGAGAGTCTCTCTCTGACTTAAAAAGAAACTTTGGAGTTCTGGAATCGCCAAAAATACCAACAAGGGAAGGAAGGAGACCCTTCGCAATCGTCACCCACAGGTTGATTTAACAAAGGGGCACTGCCACCACACCACACACACAGTCTACTTTACCACGCACGTCAACCCGAGATTTAATCCATGTCATCCAGGATTGAATCATTATTCACTACAACTGCAGAGTGTCAAAATCACAACCGGCTCGGCACCTGTCATTACATACGGGCGGCCATCTTTGTTACTACTGGCACACTAGACACGAGGTAATGATTCACGCACGATCTTCAAAGGTGCTTAGGAAGAAATCTATTCTACCGATGAGAGCTGGGTATGGACCGACAAGGGGGCAGCACCTACTGGACCTAGTCGGGGAGCGAGGTAGACGAGCGGGAAGCCGGCAAAAGGACGCCAAGAAATCAATTCGTGTTGGTCGTTCCTGGAGAACACAGCTATTGCCTTACCATTTACGTTTTGGACAAAGAAGCCATTGGATCTTACCAAAGTACCTTACTTTTTGGATAAAGGACCTCGGTTTTCTCTCTGAAGGGAGCAAGGTAGGCGTCACACTGTCCCTCTAGTTTTTTTGTTATTCTGAGTCTGATTTGGATTTTGTTTTAGTTTGAGATGTTTCGGTTTATTTAGTTTTCGGAATAAAGTGTCGTCATTCACGATGTACGAATTTTGAGTGAGTTGGTATACATTGTACGATGCTTTTCTTTATTTGCTTAGTTGTAAGCATAATTTCGCGAAATGTTGATTCCTTTTAGTGTTATTTTAGGTTAAGCTTTTTCCGTGTCGTCTCTTTTCTCAAGGTCAGCGTCTGTTGACAATAAAATGGCGGGTTGTCTAAACTGTTCGAGGAATACGTAACGATATCATAAATCTTCGCCCTTCAGGCAAACAACTGCTTCATACTCACTATTAATTTCAATTTGTTTTACTACCAATAAAGCCACTCATATATTTACAAAATTTAAAAAATGGTTTAAGCGTTTCTGTCCCTCCCGAAATCCCTCTACTCTGAGTCAGGGCAATTATTTTTTCCTTTTCTTCGAGTCATTCTAGGCCCATTAAAAATTTTAAAAACTTGATTTTGTTCCTGTCGGACGACATCCGGAAGGGGTGTCTGGCGCTCAACTCATAAAAGTGTAAGTCAAGGATTTTATTACGTCATTCCTCATTTGTATCCCTCAAAGCTGGGACTGGCGTTATACAGTTAAAAAATTGAATTTTGAACGAAAAAAACGAGTTTTCAACAAAGAAGTCAAACATTCAACCAGAGGTAGATCTTCGTCGGAAAAAAATAAATTTTTAACAAAGCAGTTCAACTTTTATCCAAATAGTTGAATTTTTTACAAGAAAGATGATTTTCTCAATAAAAAATGTAATCGCTGAATTTTTAACTAAAAATGCTTATTTTTAACAAAGTTTTTGAATTTTTAACCAAGAAAGATTTCTGCTATATTTTTAACACCAAAATAGGACTTTTAAACAACAAGAACGAATTCAACTGTTTTTTTTTAATTTAAAATCTTTATGAATCATCAAATATAAAAATTTTCTTTTAATAATCGATGTTGCTTTGTCGACGAGGGTAATTTATTATAACAATTTTTGTTGAGGAATAATTTTTTTTTAATCAAAAATACTATTATATTTTGTGTTCAGAATGTGGTTAACAATACATCCTTTTTGGTTGAAAATTCAACTGGATCATAGAAAAGTCAGCTTTTTGTGTTGAAACTTCTACATTTTAGTTTCATTTTTTTCTTTTTTGATTGCAGAAGGATTTATCATTATTTTTTCTGCGATTTCACGTCTCAAAAAATGATACTTTTCAGGCTGAAGAAGTTAATCCTGAAATTTTTAAACGTGTCAATAATGCTCGGATTTTCCTAGTATGATCATCTAAATCAGAAGGCATAGACGACAATGTCTTCCATATAAACAAAGAGTTCAATTCCTTGAAGACCAGTGAGAACTTGATCCATGACTCTTTAAAAGTCGCTGGAGCATTTTTCAATCCGAAAGGCATACGAGCGAATTCTAAATGACCATAAGGAGTGGAAAAAGCAGTTTTCTCCTAAGATTCCGGATCCATAGGAACCTGATGAAACCCGGAAGCAAGGTCCATTACTGAAATATATTTACTTTCTCCAAGCTGATCTAAAATATCAGTAATATTAGGAAGTGTATAAGCATCTGCGATTGTTTTTTCAGTTAAGGAACGATAATCGATGAACATCCTCCATTTTTTATTTCCTTGAGCATCAGCCTTTTTGGGTACAATAGTAACAACTGAGAAACCATAACCCGATCTGTAAAAATGAAGGTTAGAATAACCAATGTTATTAAGATAAGTTTTACGAAGAATTATAATACAATTCTCGTAATTTTTGAAGAAGTTGCAAAAATAGATGTAATTTTCAGTTAATGTATAAGGCAAAATTAGTTTCTAAAAAATTGCATACATTATAGAAACGAAAAAAGAAGCAAATAGAATAATGGAATTAGAAAGACCGAAATATCCGCCGGTAAACTTAATTCATTCACCGACTTCGGAATCTGAACTCGAAAATAATCAAACCAAGAAGGCGGCGACGGCTCCAACAAAAAATGATAAGAAACGTGTTTATAAACCACCACTTGAAGAGGTGTCAGCTTTAGCTAAATCAAAGCTCAGTAAACTAACAAGTGTAAGTGGAAAATACGCAGAAGTGAGTGCTATTTAGACTTTATTATTTAATTATGTTATTTTTATTATTAATTTATTCTATCGGCTATTAACATATCCATTACAGAAACCTGAACCTTCGGAAAGTTCAGCCGAAAAAGACAATAGTACTAGCGACAGTACTGATGAGAAAGACAAAGAAGAGGACCTAAGTGTATGTTACTTTGACTAAATATTTTTCACATCCCACATTTTTCTTGCATTTTTAAGCTTTTTTTGTTTAACTAAATATAGTTTAAAATGTGTACATCGTTGATGAGATATTTTTTCAGCGTCGCAAAGGAAGCAGACCAAGCATCCTGAGTAATGTCGTACTTTTGAATAAGAAGACTTAAAAGTCTACAGCTTTGTTCACGAAGAGTTGTTAAGAACGCGTTAAAATTGAAATTACTATATTGGCAATGAGTGTGTGATGAGCTCCATACATTGTGTGCGTATGAGTGTACAATACTTACAAGGAAGTACTGAATAATTTTGATAGAATTGCGTAACGACTCGACTCACTGAGGTCAGTAAGCCAGAGACAGGGTACCGAGTAACTGTTTGTCGAGTATACCACTGCCGTATTCGATACGACGTTTTATCGCCATTACATTTAAACTGTCTTCTTATCAGAATTATATTTAAACTATGTTTAATAAATAATATTATTGTTCACTCAACTGTAATGAAAATCAGTGAACAACACCTATTTACATTTCCTATAGTCCATGCATCTTGGAAGTAAAAAAAATGTACGGAAAACATGACTAATCTAACATTTGGGGGCTCGTCCGTGATCATGTGGAGTGTTTGTGGTTCACTGAACAGGTGAAAGACACTGAAATCTTGAAAATTTCAAGATCGAACAGATGAAAGATAGTTAAATCTTAAAATTTTTAAAATGGCGGCACGACGGTTAATTTGAATACGTGGTGCTCGGTCGTTTACTCAGAATATTCCAGTGAATTTGTTCAGTTCTGCCTGTTGAACTAACATTAACATGGGATTGTCTCTTTACGATTGACTTATTAGTGGACCAAGTGCTTGACATTTTGGTAATTATAAATGTGCGTGTATTCACACAATTGGAAATCGAAGCTTCGACTGAATCTGACTTCAGATGAAGGGAGTATTCACTTGTCTCTTCCTTCGTGAGAATTATAATCACTACTTAATCCAGCTGGCCAGGAGCAAAATTTAGATTCTCGTTAAGGAAGTTTGTCTTTTCTTCACACCCCACGATAACGCTCACTCACGCGCTATCAATTACTCTCTTTTTGGCCAAGCTTCTTGTCAACTCCTTGACAGACATTCTATGAGCACCTGCTTACGACAACAAACACGAAGTTCTACTACCTGTCAACCAATTGAATGGTCAACAGGAAATCAGATAAGCATTGTGAAACTCCATTTGTTATCATTATTTTGAAATTTTTCGCACCGAAGATAATTATAAAAAACTTGGTTTAGATAAGCGCAAAGAAACTACTATAAGAGGTCGTTTAAAGTTAGTAGAAGAAAAATGGAAACGTTTAGTAGAGCTTGACTTGAAAGCAAGGTTGATGTACTCGCGTAGTTCCGCTCTCGTTTTTCTTGCTTTCGAATTCGCGATACTGTTCTCGCGACAAAGTAAAGTAGCTTCAGTTTCGTTATCAATCTACGATTGAGGTAAGGTCCCTTGAATTCAGGTAGGCGGTTGGCGACCAGATTCGGATGCTCACGTTCACCACGTTTTGCTTCCTGGTGGATTTTAGTAATTACAGTTTAGACCGGTGGACGGGAGGACCCGATGAAGTCTCCAATGGCGTTGGTTATTTGTGTTTTTGTATAACATTATGTATTTTCCACGATTGGTGGAAATCATGGGTTTCAGTGGCTTATCTCTTGGTTCAGGTAAATTGCTTTCGTGTAAAGAGGGGGTTATAGAAATTCGTATTCTCGGCGTTACCGCGTGTTAATTTTTGGACGCCACGTTGGCCTCATGAATTTATTGCCGCTTTCGCTACCGCCGATATTCGCCACGGGTGTAACTTCCGGGGGAACATAACCTCAAAATAACTGCTGTTGAATTTCTGGGGTCCGTAATTATTTAGTGAATTAGATGTTAGGGATCGGGTATTCCGGCATTCGCCCTTGGAGTATCGGTCGAACGATTTAGCATTTCTATCTCTCACATTTTGCAATATAATTTTCTTTTCGATAAACCTTTTATTGTACCTAGAATCAATCTCTCAATAAATGTGAACTTGAATTACATGGTAATTAGATGGCCAATTTATTCACGAGAAAGAACAACCCTGGCTACGGGGTTGCTTATTGAGTACGTGCGAACCACCCCTTCTACCACCACTCTTTTGAGGGCCGACGCAGCCCGGGCATAACCTATGGCCACTCCCAGCTTTTATTGAGTTTTTGCGCTTCCGACTGGCGCATGCGCGCCTGGCGCCCAACAACTTAAATTGAGATCTTCAGGTTTTGTGTGATAGATTATTTTTAGGATCATGGGCGTGGACCAGGTGGAAGTATGTAAAATAAATAAATAAATTCCAGCTTACAAGGCTTTGTTGTAAAGGCTTTACCCGTTCTTTTCCCATACATAATCAGTTTATTGAACTCATCGTTACAAACCTCCGCTTATCAATCAGGTTATAGACATGGTTTCAGTACGCAGACGCTATTTCTTAGGGTCACTGAATTATGGATTCTCGGCTTCAGTACTTAAGTGGATGTCCTTATATCTTTCGGGCCGTCAACAATTATTTGCTAGATTAAGCGGAGAAAGATCGGAGTGGGGCCAGATTGGCACTGGCGTTCCACAAGGGTCTGTGCTTGGGCCTTTGCTATTTATACTCTTCACCAAAGATTTTGGATCTGTTATCAAGTACTCACTTCATATGCTTTCTGTGGATGATCTTCAAATATACATCCAGTGTAGTCCAGATAAAACCAATGAGACTATTGATCTTATTAACGGAGATGTAAGGGCGATATATGGATGGTCAGAAACTAACAAGCTTAAAATTAATGCAAGCAAGACCAAAGCGCTAATATTTGGAAGTTCTAAATATATAAATAGCCTGGACATGGCCTCTCTTCTCCCGATAATGCTAAAAACTTGGGATTCATCCTTACTCCTACATTGTCTTGGGATAAAGAAGTCGGTAACATTACTGTACGAGTTTATGCTACCTTGAAACAGCTGCAATTTTTCAAAAATTCTTTGTCCACTGATCTTAGAGCTGATAGGGAAGTCAAAAACCCTGAACGACTCAGAGTTCCACAAAGTAGACCGTTTTCATATCAAAGGTCCTTTATTGTAACGATCTATGAAATATTTGCAATAGAAACTGCAGGAAATTCGAAAATTAATTTTTTTATTCAAAATGTGGTGTTTTTTAATTTCTAGGGGAGGTTTTTTAACTTCTCTATGCATTTCCTTTTTATTATCTTTTCTCACCACTTTCTACGATATACAGGGAAAACCAGAAACTTTTTTATCCAATCTGTGATAAAATACGTATTTTACGGTTAGGGTGTAACGTTGCAATTTTATCGCATGTCACAAAAGTGAATTTAGTCTATTAATTAATTATAATTTAGTTGGTTTCCATTCAAATTTTAATATCCCTACTCTTGATTGTGTGGCTTGACACGAACGGCAGGGTAACTTGAAGCCAAATTTTATGGAACTGTACCAAATCGACCAAAATCAGGATGAGAGGACGCTCAAGAGGAGGAAGACTCCTGCCAGGTGGGTTCCCGTTTAATTCTCTCTAGGAAAATTAACTTGTCGCGTTTCAACGTCGTGTGTCGAAGTGGTAGACACACGACGTTGAAATTTGTTAGTTGCTGACCTCGGGCAAGGTCATTCTTGTAACTCGCGCTCATGATTAGAACGTTTGAAATTTTGAGATAGTTTCGGGTCATCCGGGACCCCCGCGCGAGCGGTGAAGTTCTGAGAGCTCAGTTAAATATCCTAATAATCTAACCTATCAAGTGGTCCCTCGGACCACTCTGTCTAAATAAAGTGTCGGGGTGTAAAATGGCGATACTTGTCACGCGGTGATATGTTGACGTCTAGACAATAACTCGTGTTGAGTGGAGCGATGGCCCACTCATTGTAACTCTTATATTTAATTCTTGACTCGGATGGTAATGATAAATTAAAACTAGTTAAAGTGAAGAGAACATATTGTGTGATTTAGAATTATTATAATCCTCTGCGTTAACCTCTTACCGACCCACTCTACTGGATCTACCGGGCAAGGTAGTTCAATAATTTAGTCAATAATGGAAATTAAAAGTTCACGAACAATAAATTGTCCTTATTTTGCATTTTGACAGTTTTGAGGTTAGAGAAACTATCTGGCGCCCTTCATGCATCTCTTGGACTCATTCTGAGTCCAAGTTTCAATCAGACACATAAAAATTTAACCAATCAGCAAAAAATAGACTTATAAATGACGCCCGACGTATGGGCTTGGGTGACGCAGAGGGAATTATAGAAGGATATTGGAAATGGCACAAAATGGATTTTGAAGTTCCACTCCAAAATCAAATTAAAAATTAAAATTTGAAAGTGAGAGTCGTAAGAATTTTATGGGAACAAATAAAGTTCCAATCATAATGGTAATTGTTTTGAAGTTTGAGGTGACTGGTGATAAGAGAGAGTGAGTCACCACACATGAATCTGATTTTAATGGCGATTCGGCTGTTGACAAACAGCACCGATCAAAAATGTTGCCAATTAAAAATAAATTGTAATTCGAAATAATTTGGAGAAAAATAAGTGGAAATTAAAATCTAATTAAATTACCATGAGTGATAAATAAAAATAAAAATGGAAGTGAAGCTTCAAGAAATATTAAGTTGGTTTTAATCGAAATAAATTCTCTTTTGAAAATTAAAATAGACTGATCACTAAATATGTCATTTCCGGTCCAACTTTTTGGAATTTTTGTTCATACTGTTATTGATACAGGTAGACCTAGAAATTGAATTGGTCAGCAGGTATTGCAAAATGCAATGTTACGGATCTGTCATTAAATCAGATTCCGGTTTTGGGCGTTTGTAGCTTGTCGGTGACGGTGGCCAATCGAACAGCACTATTGGAATTCTTGGTTCTGGAAAATTTTAGTGATAGCTGTGTACTGGGAACGGAGTTCCTTGAAGCGTTTAACGTCACAATCACCTTCAATTAAAAGGCAGACCTGCTAGAACTTGTTCATTTATCCTTTTTGAAGTATCAAGGATAAACGGACGAAGCAGGCTGGGGTTATACTGGGGCAAACTTGACATAACCTTAATACAACCTCGAATGAAAATCCCCTAATGAAATAATGATGGTTATTGATTAGTTAAAAATTGTTTGTTTATCCTTTTTGATGTAGCAAGGATAAACAGACAAAACTGAAGTCTTATTGCGATAAACCGAACATAACCTCAATGTAACTTGGATGGATCAATCCAATAATCAAACAACGGCAATAGTGGGGATATAATAATAAACCCAGATTCACATCAGGCTTCGACGATTATAGTTACCTGGATTTGAGTATTCTGCGAGGAAAATCAAAAATTTAATTGAATTTATTCTGTTTATTGTGCATGCTAAATTTAAGAATGATTGATTATATTTACCCTGATTGATGTGAATATACTTTGAATTTCATTTTGATTGTAATTTGAAACCTTGAACAATTTTTTTTATTGTACTATGACATTTTGAATTTTATTGGGGGATTGCATACCAATTCAACATGGCGGATGAGCGGAACATTGAGATACCACCTTACGTGTTGTCGATATCTGAGGATGACCTCAGAAGGTACTTGGGCGAAAGGGGGCTTGACCTATCGGGATCCTTAGCAGTTCTACGGGCCAGGGCCATACGGTCCCTGAGAAGAACAGTTTCGGTACCGGAAGTACCCCAAACCTCGGAATACGAACCGGAAATGGACATCGGTGATGCGCAACGCTCAGTCGAATTACAGGGGGTTATCAAAGAAATAGTAGGTCAGGGTTACTTCACACGGGAAGAGCCCCAGCACGTAATGGTAGTGAGGCAGACTTATACGAAGATACGCTGAGGGAAACAACAAGTTAAGGATGGGTTCGATCAGTTATTATTTGGCGCCCGTCTTACATTTGCTCCAGCCGTCTCCCATGATGAATTGGCGGTCCGGCTCAGGGGATACAGAGCGGTGGGAGACGGCGCCATCTCGACCTCAGCGCAACTCACCTCACCAAGGACTCAGCGAGGGCTGCAACCGGTATGGCCGGTCTCGGACCTGGAGTGGGACCACCCACTCCCGGAGGGAGCAACGAACTACGCGGCCCATCGGCTCATCGGGGGCACAGGGCCTATCGATGGAGCAGCGGTTCTGAGCTAGGATCCGGGAGGATCCCTCGTTCCGCCGAAGGAGGCGCAACCCAACAATGTGGGGGGAGACGAGGGCAACGAAGAATCTCTGCGGGAAGTGTGGGAGCGGGGAGCACCGCTGGAACCAATGCCCCCACTGGCAGAAGCCCCAGCGGAGGTAGGGACAGTGGAGGAGCCCAGTGGAGGGGCCAAGGCCCCATAAAATAAAAGTCATTTCACTAATCCTCTGCATTTGTTATTTGCATGATTAAACTTAAGCTAGCTGAATAATTATCTTTAAGTAATGTAAATACGTAAACTCATAAGAATAGTAGAAAAAGCAATCCGAAGTATCGGTATATTGGAGTTAGTTTCGATTTCTGTATCCACGGATACAATAGAGAAATCCTATAAAAGCAATTGTTGTGACGAACCCTGGATAGAAATTCTACGGAATTCATTTGAACATTTGAACTCCGAATCTACCTAAGGGTGACCCGACAACCTGAAAAGTAGGTAAACGGTGGTTAAGAATACTTGGTGAATTTAGTAGTCGCTATACAACGTAAAGTCCCTGTTTTCCGAAATTCAAAAATTGAATGAGGCCCGCAAGCAGGCGGAAGATGCGTCTGCATGACAACGCTTGGAAGACCGATGACCAGTCACTGAGCAACGCCCAAATCCAGGTTAACAACGAGGAACTCCACGGACTCCCAGCTGAAAACCAGAGTGGATCAAACGATCCTGCGAATTTAGAAAAAGTAAACATTCAAATGAAAAACAAACCCTATCGAATCACAATGAGAATCAGTCCTCCTTGCTGTCTGAGGAAGGAGAATAACGCGAAATAAAAGTTAATTTCACGTTAGGTGAGGCAAAGTCTTACAATTCCAGTAAGGTATACTCCTGGTGCTCCAGTGCCTTTCATCAACAATAATAAAAACCATTAGTTTAAAATCAGGGAAATTGTTATAGACGATATCCTTGCATTCCAGTCTATTAAAGGTCTATACGTCCAAAGCAAACCATAACCACGCGTATCAGATAACGGGTGCGAGATCGACATATTTTACGACGCTCATTGAGAGCACAACTTCAAACGCACAATGCACCGGATTCTTTTTTAAATGTGGATCCCATCCAGCCATTGCGATTGGAAATGCACGCGTTCAGATCCAAGTATTCCAGAATGAAGGAAGAACTCGCCACACTTAACGATGAAAATCACAACATCAGACGGAAAATTAAACAAGTTGCCAGAAATATATCACTTATAGGCGACGCGACGATTGGGATTTTGACGCTAAAATAACTAAGTCTCTAGACGAGGAATAAGACAAAAGCTCCAGCGACCCACTGAACTTCCGATATTAGAAATAAGACAGCCAAGCTCTCAGCAAACTGGACTTACGAATCCACTACTACTAAGAAGTATGTCAACGGAACGACCCAATGAGCTGCCTACAAGAACAGCCGCCATAATAACTCCCCTAGCACCAGCAAAAGATATGATTAGAATGATGAAAATCCTTAATGGAACTAATGATGCCGGTGTCCACGAATGGATAAAAAGAGTAGAAAGAGCTCGTTTACGCTGTGACAATCAAGACTTACTTCTCGATTTTGTAATAGCTGAAAAAATTAGAGACCACGCCGAACAAGCAATACGACACATCTCAATTGGTAGTTACGAAGAATTATACTCAGCTTTAGGAAATAACCTCGGAATACAAAGCTCAATTGAATTGTGCAGAGCTAAATTAGACGCAATAAGACAGGGAGGAAACACGGTTCAAACTTTTAGCCTTCTTTTTAGGGGGGCTTAGAAGGACGTCGTGTATGCGGTATCCGAAACGAGAAATAAAATGACTCTATAGTTTCAAGAGAACAGCGCGAATGAAAGATTTATAATGAATTTAAGAGACGATACTTCGTCACAGGTAAGACCTATTAAACCAACCACACAAACAAAAGCCGTGCAAGAAGCATTGGAAGCAGAAGCATGGCAACGAGAAAAAAATAAAGATAGAATACTTAGACAAAGCCAGGTGCCTGGACAACCTACTAAATTCCAACCCCGACCAATAACATCTAGAACTTCAGCAAATACCACCTCAACAGGCGAGAGTACCAAACTCGAAATTCCCACTAAGCGAAAGATTAAAGATGTCCTGCCACAAGTGCCGAAACCCCGGTCATTTTCCATCCCAATTTTTTTCAAACCCCCAAAATTTTCAACTGTGGAGCGAAAGCGTGTTTTTAAATAAAATGATAAATCAGTAGATCAAAAACCAACATCTTCGTATATATTTGCTGCACTGATCAAAAACCAACAACTTATAATAATATTACTATTGAGATTGGTACAATGGATTCTCCTCATCTAGATAAAGAAGGCACGAGGTTTTTTAATAAACTAAAAAACACTTACACGGAAGACACCATCAATGAGCTACAAAAATGGGTACATAAACTAACCACATTGTCTAAGATAAAGAATCAAAATAGATTTTTGCTAAGGTGCAAATCAAACGGTTTTTTACCTGCGCACATTATTAATTCTGATCCAAAAATCAAATTTCACCATCCTCTCAGTATAGGTCATTATCGAAAGCTTTGTATGGATTTTAAAATTAAAACGCTAAAGATTGAGATTATAGATATTAATCATAGAATAAGTAAAATCGATAATGAAGTTTATTTTTTAGAGAAGAAGTTAAATCATCTGGCTATAGATGACCAGATAAAATAATTTTTTGAATGACAAAAAAGAATTATAGATAATATGGTGAAACATATGCTTAAAGACTCTATATCCAAGTTTGAATGGTTAAAAGAAACCTATTACAACATTAAATGTACTAAAAAACCAAATAAAAATGGCTCTTAAATTTATCTGACAAAGAAATTCCAAACCATGTTGGATACTTCTTAAGTTTAGGTAACAAGTTTTGTACTAGTACCGTGAACAAAGGAAAAATGATTGAAAATGTTTTAGCAAATGTGCTGTGCCTATTGACTAACAAAATTCATTACCTAAACAAAATTTTCCATTTATGTCCACCGGCAGGTCGCCTACAAGAAGCACCCAACAAAAGTCATCTTGGCAGTTTGCAGAAATACTTGAACCGAACAAGTAGTCTCTTGAAAGGAATCTTCTCTCGCGAACATTCCTTAACAGATGCCCGTCGAGATGGACACGATGGTTCATCACGTCAACCCTTACGGTTTGCTTCCCGTGAGAAAAATTTCACTCAATATATATTTCTTTGAAAATTGATTTCGGGTCGAAGTGTAAAACTACTAAAAATAGGTTCCTAAATGGGGCGCGTTGGAAAACTCATCGTGGGGACGTTGAGCCTGAAAAATTCTCCATTCAACGAGTAAGCCCGCGGATTAAAATTAATGGTTACATCTTCGGAATAATCGGGCTTTCGTGCACCGGAAAATTAATTACCGAAGTTGACAGTTGTTTGGGAAGGCCATGCGAAGTTTGGTATCCCCAAAAAATTTTTATCCGCAACCAACAGAAACGCCTTAGGCAATTTCAGAGTAAAATCTAAAAACTTCTGAGAAATTACCTATTGTAATTAGTATTTGGAATAACGACGAGAAGAACAATAAGAAGACATGCAGATTCAAACGCACTCCATGCCATCTTGGTTAAAAAACAATTCATATTCATTTAGTTAAAACAAATATAAACGGGCATGTGAGGAGACGTGTCAGGCAACTACGTGTGAGAACGTGTGTGTGACACGACTGTGTGAAAATGGACTAGAGTTGTCTCAATGAGAACGGAAAAGTAATCCACAAAACATTGGCCCTTTAGAAAAAGGGCTTTACAGGAAAGTTCAAATAGTTCACGAATAAATCTGCAAGTCTTCGATAATTTATAATGTTCACACGATATTATTATAAATTATGGCCAATTAGGGCCAGTCATTTTCGGCTGTCATTTTGCCTGTCGTTATCCTGTCATTTTGCCTGTCACGCTCACCAAAAATTACCTGTTGTGTAGCAACGAGGTACGCAGTATTTCGGACACTACATCTCGAGGAAACCCCTGTCCGTCTGAAGATCGGAACGCGGATCTTTCAGTAGATTTCTAAAGTCCTCTGTGACGGACTTAAAAATAAAGTTGCGGTTATATAAATTTTCCCTTCCGACGAAAAAGGATAAAATCATTTACCTTTTAATCATTTATTAGTAAAGTACGCATTGTGGCTGCCGAACTGATTTATTAGTTATTGGGAGTGATTCTATCTAGTCCGAAAAGGTGCTGCAGTGGGCGGAGAGTGCCAAGTGCCTAGGTCTAAAATCCTTATTTTTCAAAATAGACCTGGTACGCATTGTAGCTGTCAGATCATTTTTAGTAAATAAAACAAGCGATACCTTAGTACGAGTGGACGTAGAGTGCTGGTTACTCGAGTTGAACTATTGTCGAAATAAAAATTATTTCGACATATAAATAAGATTTTGAGTGCCTGTTTTGCGGTAGTGGAAACAGGGAGACGGTATTTTTTATCTCTCTCTATCTTCTGACCTGTAGCAGCAGTAGAAGTGAGAAAATGTCCAGAAGAGTAAGCGAAAATTAATTCTGTATCGTTCCAAAACATTCTAATATTTTGCTAGCCAAACAGGCGAGATTTTCTGTTTTTGAATAATCATAGTGTTATAACTAATAACAGATTTTGTTATTAAAAGTAATGTAAATCAAATATTGATTGATTTAACTTTTTTTGCTTAAATCCTTTTCTTGCCATTAGGAGTAACTGTTAAGAAATAAGTTTTTTTAATGAATAGTAGTAACGTGTAAGGTAACAACGACCCTGGATAGGGACAGAGGAAAGACGACACCCATACAATTTAAACCAGCTTTCATTAAAAATAACTATTGAAAGCTGGGCAGTTTGGAAGCCTCCAACATAGAACAAAATAAAATTAATTATTTAATTTTTATTATAGTATGTAACAGCCGTAATAATTCCATCACAAAAATTAACAGGAAACATCGCTAAACCAGGGTCCCCAAAGTCTTAAATAAGTTAAAAGCCGCGTTATGCGCCCCCGTTGCAAGTGGAGTGCAAGTTGGGTACCAGGCGGAGCTGTTTTGACAAGTTATTCCAAGTTTTCGCGTAAATTTACCGCGACGTGAAATATTTCCACGAAATTTGGGAATTTATGGACATTTTACTGAAAGAAATTGAAATATAACTATTTTAATTTTGATTTTGATCGAGTGATCGGAATATTAATGCGAATGATTGTAAACAGTCAATTTTGAATCGAATTTATTTGAATCGAATATTCTTGTTTTAAAGAGAATTTAGTGAACTACTTTTAGTAAGTGAATTTCATATTCCATTAAAAATCCCGTTACAATACATATATATGTGTGTATAAATATTTTACCTGAATTAGAGATATTTTGGACTAGGGAGTTGTCTCTTTTGATATAAAAATAAGTAAAGAGAAATTGAATAAGTGAGTCTGACCCAATCTATTGTGCTTATTACATTTTCCAAAAATGCAAAATTTATTCATTTTTAAAACTTCTAAAATTTAAAACATTCTTTTGCATACATTTAAAATGAAAAGATTTCTTTCGACAAATGGGTTGATTTAAAGGCGCACTCATTGATTCAGGGGATCGAGCTCATTAATTCAAGCAAATGCACCAAGCTGGACCTTTTAAGCACGAAGAAATTGATTTACTTGAATGTTTGAATATTTTATATTTGTTAAGATGATACATTTAAGGAGTTCGATTCTTTGAGTTAATAAAAGTCATGTGTCTGGTTAAAATAAAGGATCACTACCTTAGAGAAACAGATTCCTGATACTGAACATTGGGACTCAGGGAAAACTGCCGAAAAGTGGTATTAACTTCAAAACACCAATGCATATTAAAATTATTGCCTCGAGCTTATGAAATTGATATGAGGAATATATTTTCTGAATTTCATATGAAATTATAATAATCATTCAGATAATTCCCTTTTATACAAAATCTAAATAAGTTTAGTAGCAATTTTCGATTCTTAAAAATTAAAAACATGATACCTTCTAACAGTCGACCGAAAAGATAAATGACTTATAAATCAAAAGTTCAATTACGCTGAACAAAATGTCAGCTCTAATCTACGATTACCTGTACTCACATTAAATTTCGAACAATCTTAGAAAAAGTTACACTTTAATTACAAAAAGTAATAAAATCTTTCACCTCAACTGCTATGCAGACCTGTATGTTATATTTAATATACAATGCACAAACTTTCTATATTTTAATGTGTATTGAATTTCAAATACCATTTATAGAAACGACTTCATATACATTTGTATTGAATTTCATACAGATTTTCTAACAGTGAACGCATTGGCTTCGTCCATATTGTTTTGTATGTGGAACAAAAAATTAATTATAGGAATTTCTAAGGTCGGCATGAAAGAGATTATAATCTCTAAAAATCGAAATAATTCTTTAGTCTTTATACTATCAGTTTATTAGTAATTTGGTATACACGAGAGGACACGCGTATAGGAGTGAGAGTGGTAAACAAAAAATAAAGCTTCCATTGTGAGTTAAAGTATCATATGAATGAAATATCAAACAAATTGTTGTTGTCAAGTAACCACATAAAAAACTATAAAATCACTGAAAAATTGCAATAAGATACTCAACATAATAATTCCTCTAACGGAAAAATAATCAAGAGTTTTAACATGCATATTTCGATAAAAAATGAGGAAGCAAAACTTCTATCTTGTGTGCTCTTGTAAAGAAAAGGTGTAAGTGTATAATAATATAATATATAGGTAGTTAATGACATACTTCAGACCAAAGAAAGCCTTTGTATAATATACGGCGCCGAAACCTTGCCGTCCCGATCACTCAACTCATCCGACGTCGTGGTCTAGGGAGACCCCGGAAGCTCAAGGGGAGCCATTCCAAGGGTTCTACTCCACCCGAAGCCAAAAAGGCGGGCGAGGAGGAAGGGTTCCGCCGAAGCGAACGGCTTAGAAGAAAATAGGGTACCTTCCAAATCCTCACCCACCTCTAAGCCAAAGGTGGAGATTGGAATTTCTCGTTGGGAGTTGAATGATGATGACGATGCCGGAAAGCAGGATCAGGGAGGTCGAGAGATCAGAGTAAGTCTACCATATCCTTTTCCCTTACGGGGGAATAAGATGCCTTCCCCCTTGCGAGCATCGATGCTCAGGTCTCCGCCCTGCTCGGGTTGCCTCCGCCTCGCACGCAGATGTCGTCTTCCGGAGCGAAGCGTCTCGGGGTGTCGTCCGCTACGACTGGTGAAAGGAGGGAATTTGGAAGGCCCTCTCCCTCGAGGGGCACTGGCGTTCTTCCAGTTGCGGCTTTATCAGAGTTGGACAAAGCCCCTATACAAGCGTAAGCCTCGCGAGGGAGGAGCCTCTCAATACCGTTAACCGGATCTGGTTCGGTTCACAACCCACCCCCGGAGTTTGCTGCGATCCCGCAAGGAAATCAAAGGCCAATTCGGGGTTGGTTAGAGGATCAGCTGCCCGAGCTCAGTTCTCCCGCTGCTCACAGGATGTTGAGAAGAGGTCTTTGCCAGCCATAAATGCCTCCACCAGACCACACGTGCTGGAATTGTCATCGGGAGGGGCATGACTTCAACCACTGTAGGTTTCAGAAGGAAATTTTCTGTTTTTACTGCGGGAAAACTGGGGTCAGAATTAATCAATGCCCAAGGTGTGCGTCGGGATGGAGGCTGGGAGGAGGAAGCCCCTATTCCCGAGACGAACAGGGAGCCCGTCCTCTCCAGCAACCCGACCCTACGCCACCACCCGGACCATTGCCAAATCCTGGTCAGCAGGCATTATCCCCTTTTGAAACTGTCACGCCATCGACATCAAGTGGTCAATTGGGAGACAGAGCACGTTTGGATGCGGACCACCCGGTCATCCAGGCCTTGGCGGACGCCATTCTGAGGCGGTCAGTTAGTTTTAAGCTGTTTTTGTGTAGAATTTGGAAATTCTTTTGGTTGAGTTTACCCTTAAATTTGGTGTTTTACTAATTTCTTTGATTATTTCACATTCAAGCATAGTGTGATAAGAAACTCTAGATTTACCACGAACTAAAATTCGTTGCTTGAAAAGTAAACACCTGAGAACTCAAGGTACTTAAAATCTTTTATTTAGTTTTATTTAAATAGAAATAGGACAGAAATAGTGTTCTATAGGGGAAAGCGAAAGGTCAGAACACAGCAATACACTTGGTTTAGTGTAGAGTCTGAAAAAGAACAGACCGCAAGCTACATAATAATTTTGTTAGATCCTTCCTTTTATATTATTATTGATTAGCTTTATTCAGTTCAGACGTTCGCGATTTCCTACTTATACTAAAAGAAACTATAAAATATTTTCTGTGATCCATCTCGATACTTCTATCCAGGAACATTCAGATTCACGCTATAAATAGCAATCATGGCTATCTCACAAGCTAAGCAAATCTCAAAACTAAAATTATAGTCTGGAGGTCGGAATACTGACGCTTGCCGGTCATAGACACCCGGCTGTTCAGTCTGGGAGGGGGTGTTGTAACGTGGTGGTTTTCCACTCGTTGCTGATCCTCCCCCTAGACCTAACAATCGGTACAAAAATATTCACGGCCGGCACTGACTCGAAATGATTTAATTAAGGAATGAGAGTGAAAGAATCTTTATTGTAGGAATGAATGGAAAAGAGGTTGGATAGGTCAGGGATTAGGTATAGTTAGTTAGTTACTTTTATTTTTTACATAAATGTACATTTGAACCAGGTCAGTTTAGAAACCGAGGAAAAGTTAATCTGAGGATTTGTCATCCTACCTTGAATCTGGGAGTTAGGAAATGAGAATCAACAATAATAATCCTGAGAAGAAAGAAGAACTGCTGTCGAACTGTCACTCCTCCTCAATCAAACCCCCCCACGGAACACTACAACAAGTGTCGCCGCACTGCTGATTTTAACACTGCACTTTTGTGACACACTGCTATCCAATAACGGGCCCGTCCAACAATACCTTCAGGCTTGATTCAAATAATCCATACTCACTAGGATAAAACCCACTACTCACGACGTACCGGACCATATTCTTTCCGGCACACGTCAAAAACAAACTGGCGCAGCCATCTTGCCAAAAGTATCGAGCCGGCTTACCACCAGGGGGACACCCAGTCCAGTATAGCGATGGAATAACCGGATGCAGAGAAAGAGGGAGGCACCTGACGAGCGGGAAATTCTGGGGGGGCTGATGGAAGTGGGGAGACGGAGAGCAGCGGAACGCTCGACAGACTAGTGTCGGCCGTCGACGGGATACTTTGCTGTCAAATATATACCTTTGCCACGGAGCAAGAGAAGGAAGATTTGTCTGACTAAAGAGTACTTCTTGGATTCAAGGTAGGCGTCACGGACGTTTGGTCTATTCTTACCTCCAGATTTTCTTTTGTTTCTCGTCATGAGCCGCGGTCGAATTTAGTATTCCTTTTTTTTTAGGATTAGCAATTATTCCTGTTTGACTTCTTGGAGTAAATATGTGTGAGAGAGTTAGTGATTTGAGTCAGTTCTGAAATTATGGATCTTATTACGCAAATTCTAGTATTCTTATTAAGCTCCCTTCTACCCTTCCCTCTACCCTTCTGGCCAGGGACCTTTCTTTCAAGTTTACCGTTTAACATTTAATTGCTTTCTTTTGAATGACGCTATAAGAGCGTCTTGCATTACCTAGTACGCCGGGTTGTCTACTAATTTCCCTTATTGTCGCTTATGAATGAAATTAGTGTTACAACAGCTATCACTTATTTTGCTAACTGATAATTACTAATATTAAATAATTACTACTTACTCTAACTGCTGATTTTGCACTCAAATATTATCATTAATTGTAGTCATTCTGTTCTCTTTTTAGATATTGCACTCAAATATGAAATATTGGTACATTGACTATTTCTCAATTAACCTGACCCAGAAATTATTTTACTTTTTTTTCAGGGAGAAGCGCCAAAGACCTGGATAATTTCGAAATGAAGAAAATTGATCCGAAAGGTTTGACAAAGGAAAGAATCGAGGATCTGCATAGAATGATTGATTACATGCCCGATCAACTTCGATCATTTCTTGAAAATCTTGTGCAAAACCATTAATTACCATTAAAACCATTAATTACCATTAAAACCATTAATTACCATTAAAACCATTAATTAATTAACCATTAAAAACACGACGGAAACCGAATCGAAAAAAACGCTCCTGCAGATAACAGGTTTAGACCGCGGGACCCCTTGCAGATAACATAAGTACAAATTCAAAACGCTGTAAAAAGTTTAATTTCATTAGAATTGTTGTAAATCTTCTGCATATTATTAGTATTGCGGTCTTTAACAAAATAAACTGAGAGGTTTGAATAAATCTTTAGAAATTACAAAATGGAAACGTTTTTCTGTCGCTGAATAAAATTTCAAAAATTTCAGTTGAGAGGTCTAGACTGCGGACCCTTCATATGTGACATTGAAAAGGTCATAACTTGCCACGCATCTCCTAGCTTCTGTGGACCATTTTGGGCATTATATAACCTGGGCCCCATCGAGGGACCCTTCAGTTCAGTTCAGTTCCTTCAGTTCAATTCTGTCGCGCCGCTTCACTCAAGAAATCTGGTGATCCCCAGTCATCGTCCCAACCTCGACCTACTCAGTGAGATTTAAGTTCGTCGGACATCGTAAATTATTTTGAATACAGCGAGATCTAGACAGGTACTGGATCATGGAGAGAACCATCACTAACCCCCAAAGTCATCCTCAATGAACTCAAAAGGTTGTAATTAACAAGTTTATTATTAAACACTTAAACCATTACAGTAACTCGCCCTCAATTGAATTAATTTCTTCATCCCTCGCCCAAGATCCTTCTGATATTCAAATGAAAGGAGGAACTAAAATAAAGGGAGGAATTGTGCCAAGTTGGACGTATCAATATATTTTTTAGAGATGAAATTTCTAAATGAATTAATGAAAAAGTATATTATATGGCTAATTATTAAGGTTTAAATACTATTTTGTCATATATAGTGACTTTCAACCCATCAAATTATCTCTCTCAACGACCGTGTGAACGGCGTTAAGCGTGGAAGAATACGCGAATCGGTGAGTTAGCCCCCTCGTTTTGGTAGTTCGAACTTAAACTTCATGAGGTAAAGAACACACAGAGAGAGAAAGGAACAAATGAGAAACCATTACTGAATAAATGCCAAGTTCATATGGAAATAGAAGGCTAATCATTTATGTGTTATAGTCGAAACATAAAAGTGGTTCCCGTACCGAGATCGAATAAAAGGAGGCTGAATTGCCACATTCATTAGGAAATATTTATCGATCATGTTTTTAAAATTGACAATTATCTACATGTGTATGTAAGTAAACCAAATAATATCTATCTATATCCATATATGCGTATAATTTTTCGCAATAAGAATTGAGCCCCCGCGGGAAAATTTAAAACGCTCTACACGGTCAAGTAGACGTTCATCGCCATATCCGGAATACGAAAATGAGAAAATGAGAGTTAGGAATCAAACTATCACACAGGCAGACACCATGTTTGGTTCTGGAAGGAACAGGTGCAGAGCATCTCGAGGACAAAATACAGAATTCTACAACAACTATATAGGAACAAGGACTCTTTACCTACCTACACTCGAATACTTCAGATTAATAGTCTAATTTTCCTCTTTTACTACGGTTGTTTATTATATGATGATTTGGCCGACGAGTAACCTGTAACGAATAACTGAAAAAAAATCAGTCGAGACGCATTCGACAACTCCTCATCCCCAAGGAAGTTCGTCCACGTCAAATCCAGAGTTCAACGGGTAAGGCCAATTCAAATAGTAAGCAAGGGAGACCACGCTCGACACGTGGCCACAGTTGATCAATCTAAGTGATTTTGAAAATATTAATTTTGTCGAGTAAATAGCGTCACACGTGGTCGAGGTGGAGTTCCGTTGACTGGGCCTTCCTATTCACTTTATTGTTTGTATGTTGTATTTTATTATACGTGATTATGGTAATATTTTTTTTAAATGTGTCCCCCAATGGTGAATTCTTTTGTGACCTGTGAACTGAGCCCCCAGTCGAGTGTTGCCACATGAACTATGACCCCGTTGAGCATTTCGAGTAATTTTCATATAGTCACGTAATGGAACCCCAAATTGAGTTGTACCCCGAAGCCCAATTTTCTTTAATCTTGAGTGAACCCCTTTATCGTGTGTTAATCTAGAATTATGCAATTTTTTTGGAACTGAGCCCCAGTCGAGTTTTGCTCCAAAGTATTAATGATAAAAATATGGATCCCGATTTTCTAGTGTCGAGAAATATCGTGATATTGTGATTTAATTCTGAATATGTTACTCGCTGAATTTCTAATGTGTTATTGATTTAATTCTGAATATGTTACTCGCTGAATTTCACACAACGCGTTAACTAATCAAGCCGACGAAACTTTTTAAAAATTTACTTGTTCAGTGTTAAGTTCTTAGTGCGAGTGACAATGAACAAATCACAATTCAAGAGAAATATTCATCCATTCAGGGGCAGTAAATATATTGCATGAAAACATAGAATTCGGAATTTGCTGTATGAACTTAATGTTCTTGAAGTGATAGACAGAGAATAACCTGATCCAGAGTATCACAGGCGGAAGAACAACGAAAAAGTTTCCAAATTTGTTATCGTTAAGTATCTATCAGAAACATATCTCAAATAAGATACACCAGGATGTACTGCAAAATCCATTCCGAAAAGTTTAGATGCTATTTACGAGAGAAAATGTGCTGCTACTGAAGTGTCTGTTCATAACTGGTAATGCATATTGAAAATGAAGGATGACACATTATTGAAAGAACATTTCGAAATTCTTGATGATTTAATTACAGAATTAGCAGCGACAGGCGTATCTGTCAATGAAAATCAAAAGGAAAATAATCATGACAATTCAAAGAAAAGCAAAAAGTGAATCATCAATGAAAAATGCGGAGGAAGTGAAGTCAAAAATGTTCAAGAAAAGAGCATGCGTTCCACCCGACAGATTTATATCTGCTACAGATATAGATACAGATCCAGGACTTCCTTCACCACCATCAAATAAGGATAAGGTAAATGAAATTTCTGTTTTTACCTTTTTTCAGAATTAGAACAGGAAATTTGGCTGTTTTTAACATTTGTATGGAGTTCGAATCTATGAAATTTTTGTTATTTATTTCTTACTGTCTGAATTCATAGAGGAACGTTTTAACATTTTTATTGAGTTGAATATGATTGTTCTTTCTAGCTGAATAACTTACACTTCAACATACTTTTATTCTTGACTTCAATTTTCGTGTATTGAATTAAATAACTTTAACAGCTTATGGGCCCAGTGTGAGTGACTTGTGAGAATAAAAGTGAAGTGAAAATAAGTGAAAGTTCAAAATAGAGTCGACACATTTAAAAGTTGAAAAGCTTCGTGACAAGGACAATTGGCATCATTGGCGTTTTGTAATCCGTACGCTTCTGGAAGAAGACGATGATCTTTTGGATGTCTGTGAGGGCAGGTTGGCAATGCCAAAGAATGAGTGGGCAGAATGCTACGCGAAAACGCGAACAAAAGTCCATAAGGCAGATAAAGCTGCAGGGAAGTTGATTGTTACGACGTTTGAGAGGAAATTGCTAGATTTGCTTTTAAATTGCATCTCGGCTAAAGAAATGTGGACAAACCTAATTGCAGTTTACTACATGAAGTCTGATGAGAATTTGTCTTTAATTCAAAAACAGGTTTTTGAGTTCAAACGGGAAACAAGTGAAAGTGTTTTTCATAATTTGGCGAAGCTTGAGCATCTAGCGACAAAAATGAAGAGTTTCGGTTGTGAGGTGGCGAATTAAATGATATTGACACGCGTGTTATCTGTTTTACCGGCAAAGTATAACCATTTTCACAGTGCATGGGATTCCGTGGACGATACGAAGAAGACGATGGAAAATCTCACAGCGAGATTGATGTCCGAGGAAATGAGAATTGAAGAGCAAAAGAATTCTGATGAAACGACGGTGGCTTTGTTAACGAAAGCTAAGTCGGAAACTTACAATTCGAAGAATTGGAACAGCAAGAAAACTGACCAAAGTAACTTTAAAAGGAAGTGGAGTAACCTTGCTTACTATAATTGTGGAAAACCAGGTAATTTGAAAAAAAGATTGTGCTGGTTGTTATTCATGTGGATTAAAAAATCATACGCTATGAAAAACTAGGATCAAGCTGGCTTAGAAAATATGCGCGGTGTGCCGATTCAGCCACCCCTGGACCATCGACTAGCGGGAGACCTCGAGGTTCTGCGTGGCACAGAACGCATCCCGACTATGCGCCACCACGCTGCGGGTTACCGAACCTGGCGGTTGTCCTTGTCCTTTGCTCGACCTCTCACTCTGTAGTTCTACGCTCGTACTCGTGTGGCGCTCCGACTCGCATGAGAGGGAAAATGGGGACGCCACTCTAAAATTCATTCGTGATTCTAGACTCGATGCGAATGCCTCACTATCAGAAAATAAGACAGATTTCAAAAGGAATAATAAGGAGATTCTAAAATAATAATTAAGCAAAATGAGAGGACGTTCAAGAGGAGGGCGGATTCTGCCAGTTAGGTCCCCTGTTAATTCATTGTCTTGGAAAAAATTTCAGTTTTCGCGTTTCAACGTCGCGTGCCATGATGACCGCTCCAATGTGCGAAACGTAAATCAAAAACAATGAGACTCCTCCCACACAGCTAATGACACACCCGCTACAAGTAACAACGCACCTACACGATGACGAGTTAAAGACTAAGAAGGAGAACTATACTACGACTACACTTGATGAAGTCATGCTCGACCAACGAGGACGCTCCATCTGTAGGGACGTGCCACCTTAGAGTATGTAAGCATAAAAGTGTCATTTTACTAATAGAGTATGTCATACATTCAATTAGTTAAAACTTGTTTTTTTTCTTAGAATTATCATAAGTAGATAAAGTTAAGCTTAAATGAATATTCTGAATTGTTTCGTGGACAAGGAAAACCTATCTTCGATCAAAATAATTGAGAGTATAGTGGGGGCTCATATTATTAGAGCCACCTACATAAATAATCGATTTTTCATTTTAATCAATATATGTTGTATTTAAACTATGTCTGCTGATTTTATATTTTGTTATTATAAGTGTATGGATGTGTGCAGACTATAAATTCGTAACTGGTAACACTCAGTGCACATAATCTGTCACATGGAGGCCATTTTCTTGTAACACTGTCAGTCGGCGCTTGACAGCCGTGTTGGTTGGGTCGGTATTTTTGAGGTTATTAACGCATTTTACAAATTTTATGCTGTTTCGGTGTGTTTTTGCAATATTATGTCCGTGAGCAGCTTGCTTAACATGTTTGTCGCTAAAAAAATATCGTTTTTACATAAATTTTGTCATTTTATTCGCAGAATATATTTTAATCATGGGGAAAGCTGCAGACCTTTCTCCAAGGAAAATTGCCGAACTTAAAACTTTATTAGTGCTTACTGGGAATTCCCAAAGGAAGATTGCATCGATTACTAATGTTTCAAGAGCATCAGTCGACCGAATAAAAAAAAACTTGACGCAAATGTTGAACTGACGCCGAAACGTGTGAACAAATGTGGACGAAAAAAAATTACCACGCCACGTGATGAAAGAAAAATCAGGTATATCTGTGTTGAAAACAGGAAGGCACCTCGGAAGATTATTACAAACAAGGTACAGGACGCTGGAGTCAACATTTCCCTGGCAACAGGTCGTCGACGAATGAAAGACTTGGGGTTTGCTTGTCGTCGATCGGCTAAAATACCTCTCCTTACACCGGCTATGATGTCAAAGCGTCTAAAATGGGCAAAAGAACACTATACTAGCTCAGAAGCGAGACTACGCCTCCATGACTAAAAGGAACGCCACTCATTCGAACGAGATGGAGGATGAGAAGCTGACAAGCAAATGTAATCCAACAGCGATAAGGATTAAAGCCATCCACTTCAACTTTTCATCGAGGACGATGAAAGAACTTAAGGAGGGAGGACAAGGAAAGCCATTTCAATGTTTTCCAAACCTTTAAAATTTTTCTGAAACGAAGATTAAACAACCACCAAAAGCTGCCTGCCTTTATTCTTATCAGTTAAAAGAAAAGCTTCAAGTATGGCTGACAACCTATTCATCACTGGAAGATTCGCAGCCACACAGTAGAATGAGCAATAAGTGTTAGGCATGACGTCACAAGCCATGATGACCGTTCTAATGTGTGAAACGTAAATCAAAAACAATGAGAATCCTCCCGCACAGCTAATGACACACCTCCTACAAGATAACAACGCACCTACAAGATGACGAGTTAACGACTAAGAAGGAGAACTATACTACGACTACACTTGATGAAGTCATACTCGACTAACGTATGGAATACAATCCAACTACGATAAGCAGCCGCCGAGGAGAGAACGGAATATGAACAGGACGCTCCATCGATAGGGATGTGCCACCTTAGAGTATGTAAGCATAAAAGAACAAAACGATGAAACAACATTCAGCTTGAAAGAAAAATAAGAATAAAACATAAACCAGTGTCATTTCACTAATAGGGTATGTCATACATTCAATTAGTTAAAACTTGTTTTTTTTTTAGAATTATCATAAGTAGATAAAGTTAAGTTTAAATAAATATTCTGAATTTTTTCGTGGTCAAAGAAAACCTGTCATCAATCAAAATAATTGAGAGTATGTATTGACAGAAAAACTCGAACCGAAATCTAATACACATTCGCATAAAATCTTGCAAAAACACTTTGGTTGAAAATGCCTACATACGATAAAAACTAGAACAAATGCGTATTGCAGGGCGGTACAACAGAAATTACGAAATGCTCGTGGTAATAACAGTTTGAGACCGTCGCACCTTACCGATCACCGTTTAGCTTGCACCGTAATTAAAAGGTTATATGGACAAACAAACAAAATTCATACTAGAAAAAAGAAGGATAATTTTCACCTGCTACAACCGCACTTCCAAAAATAAAAAAAATAAAAGTAAGCGCAGACATCAGACCAAGAATCCGTGATCTCAGTCATACGAGCACAGAACGTAACCAATGAGCTACGGCTCCTGTTATTGACTTGCCGCAATAGATCCGCTGCGTCCAGCCGAAGGAAAGTATGTTACCATATCGTGCCCCATCGACAAAAACAAATACAACATGAATATCATAATAACACAATATTTACACACAGCGCACACAACCTGAGCTCAAGCAGTTAAAGGAGATGATAGCAATCGAAGTTCGTGATACATTTGACGTTAACACCTGGAAATACTTCTCACCTATAGTCTTGACAACAGACGTGTACGCCCTCGATAGGGCGAGCTATTCGATATGCATCGCTGACAAGGCCCAGATATCTCGCATTTCGGGTTTAGACGGTGTCTCGTCTACTCCGGAGAGTGAGCTTGTCAGTGCTTTTAAGGCGAAGTGTACCTTTGCATCTGCCTTCGTGGTGTACAGGGGCAATCTGTCGCAAATACTGTTGTCCCATAATATTCCGTTGTACATCAAATCGTGCTCATGGATACTGAATCTGCTAATATAGAATTGCGGCAGCAAGAAGAAGCGGTTATCTCCACTGCGTGGATGTGTTACATCCCGAAATTAAAATTTTGTTTATGTAACGCCTAGCTAGGCGCAACATACTTAAAGTGTTACCATGTAAGGATAAGAGCTCACAGAATGTCGATAAATTAACCATGCTCGATTACTGAGATTTTAATTGCAGACTTGACCGCTATAAGATAATCATAAATTTATTTCTATTACCATACGAATTTATTTATATTCCCAATAGTTAAAAAATAATAATAACAAAGTCAAATCCAAATATATGGAGTATGAATACACTCGTGTAAATTAAATAATAACTTTATCAACACAAATATATGTATCGTAATTTCATAAGTATACAGGGTGATTCACACTTCATCATACACCTTGTATATACAGATTCCTTGTAAAAAACCAAACCACAAATCACAATGGCAAAATGTTGTACGCTCAATAGTTTTTAAACTATTGATAATTGCAGCGAGCCAATAGGAGGTTGTTATTCTCGCGCGTTCATGAGCATCTTGCGCGAAAGAACTGTTGATGTCTTACTTCAAGTTAGTAAAAAAAGTCGTAACAGTCAGACCAGAGACAAGAGGTTCGAAACAACGTGAAGTTCGTTAAACATATCACTGCCACTTGTTTAGGGAATCTCCAGATTTAAATACTAAATCTTAACTAAATCTAAACTGAATTATTACAGATAGCAAATCTCAACTTCAAAATTCATTTTTAGCTGCAGTTTCATGAAAAAATGCAATGCATAAATCGAATATCTTGTTTCAAATTCTGCGGACTTAAATTCCAATAGAATTTTTATTTACTCGTTCTAACCAAAGTCTTTTCTGTTTTTTAAAAGAGTCTCAATGTTATGTAAATTAAAATCATCATAAAACTTGAAGCAAATACACTACTTACTTAGGGTTCTAAATAAATTATCACGAAAGTAAGTTCATTCCATTCTGTAATCTTATAGTCATTGTTAATTTTGTTAAAATACAAGTAACTGAAATTCTGCAAGGAATGAAAAAGAACGACTTGTTCGGGTAGAATGAGTGTTTTTTTATTTCAAACTTGTTAATAAATTTTTAAGAAAGAAAGTCTACTATGCTTAAAGAATGTTAGGTTCTTTTTATTTTTATTTTTGTTCATTTATTTTAAAATTTTCTATGATAATAGGTAAGCGAAATGAGAAATATTTCAAGTTTTTTGATATGTGAAACATAATCTATCTCGTTACGAAAAAAATCACTAAAGTATCAGTTTACTGAAAACGAAAATTTATTTAAAAATTATTTTCCTAGAATTTTTTATTTTAGATATTGTTCAAAATGTTGCCCTGCATGTTCAACACATAATTCAGCGCGCCGCACAATGTTGCTTGACAATTTCCGAAGGATATCGGGGGTAATTACGGCGAATGCTTCTTGTAGCCGATTAAGAAGTTCTTCCCTGGTATGCACCGGCGTCTGATAAACTTTTTCTTTTAGAAATCCCCATAAAAAAAAGTCACAAGAAGTAAGATCAGGTGATCTTGGTGGCCATTGAGCAAGTGGACCGCGTGTGCCAATCCAAGCATTGGGAAACACATTATTCAAAACTCTTCTTGCAACGACCGAATTGTGTGCAGGAGCTCCATCTTGTTGGAAAACGAGTCTCTGACGAATATTCAACGGTCCATCTTCTAGAAGGCCAGGCAATTGATTCTCCAGGAATTCGGCATACATTTCACCA
The DNA here is from genome assembly GCA_932178445.1 of Andricus quercusramuli. Classification (NCBI taxonomy): domain Eukaryota; kingdom Metazoa; phylum Arthropoda; class Insecta; order Hymenoptera; family Cynipidae; genus Andricus; species Andricus quercusramuli. The sequence continues at coordinate 17,864 of CAKNXH010002088.1, read as the reverse complement.
TTCAAATGTCCCTCGATTTCAAACGGACCAATCTAGTGTAAATTAGTTTACAATAATGTACGGAGGGATCAGGAATAAAGATTAAATGGATTGTATTTATGAAATGAAAGGTTACCACATGTTCCTCCACAATGCCGCACCATAAATTTATACTGAATCGGTTCTGAGTATTTCGGGTTGGAAGTGTGACATGAGGATTTTCGAAATCATAATGATGCCAATTTCGGGAATTAAAAATTCCATTTCTTGTGAAGGTGCATTCATCAGTAAACATAATGCTCTTTACAAAATTTGGATCATTGGCATGTCGTCCTAGCAACCAGTTGCAAAACTGTAGGCGTCTGGGAAAGTCATTTTCTTCCAACTTTTGCACTCTCAAAAAGTGATACGCATGGAGATTACTCTTTTTCAACACCCTTTGGCAAGTACTGTAACTTGTTCCATGCATTGCGGCAAGACCCCGTATACCGATGGAAGGTTCTTCAAGAACACTATTTACAATCGCGTCTTCATCCTGCACAGGCAACTGCATTCCTGCATCTCCTTGCCCATAGCCTCTTCGAACAGGAACTAAATTTCCTGTTTCTCTCGCTCTATTCACTAAATGCAAAATTTGTTGTGTGTTAGGGGACCTTCGGTTTGGAAACCTTAATGCGTATTCTCGTGCAGTTGCATTCCCGTTCCGCCCACATTCGCCATACATTATTAACATTTCGGTATACTCTTCTGAGGTATAATTCATAATGATTTCACTTTAAATTAACTTTTGTGAGATTGCACTGTCGTATCAGTGAATATGCAAGTGTCAGTTTCGGGGAAACGACAGATGAGTGACAGCTTCTAATTTTATTCTATGAAGTTAGTTACTTATATCTTACTTTTCATTTTGAAATTATTCTTTATTACAGAACTAAATCATTTCTTAAACTCTTAGACTCTTACGAGATTTTAAAAATTGTGAAGTAATTGAAAGTTATGAGATTCCTTATTATTTACAGAAATAATGAACTACATCTGATAAATGTTTATGACATCGCTTTCGCGGGGGTTTTAGGTAATTTTTCACCTGAAGAATCCAACTAAGAGTCTGGTTTTGACGGAGGAATCTCATCAGCTTCTGGAGAAATTGCTAAGTATGTTGAGAAAGGAAGGTTCCTGTTTTGGTCGCGTTTTTACGACAAACAGTCATCTGCCTCAAAGAATAAAATCCCTTGCTTGAATTCTTCAGTCATAAAACTGGGCGTTTATAAAAGTCGAGCGAAGGTATTTCTTTATTTTAAGAAATAAAATTAAGTTTCATGACTTCGACTTCGATAGACATTTGTTTTAAAATTTGGAAAGTTTCTACATTAGCAGGGCCTTCTTTCATTTCTTCGTTATTCGAAGTACTATCCGGAATTGGATTGAGAAATTAACATTTGAATACAATCGATGACATTCAAAAAGATTTTAAATATTCAAAAATGTTACAGGGCATTTTAAAGAATTCTGTGGAATTCAAGAATCGATTACATCATCACTCGCTGGAAGCTAAGTCCTCGACAGAACTTGACTAATTGGTAAATAATTAGGGAATTTAGAGAAGTTAAAAGTTTTCAAATACCAAATAATTCAATTTGTATTCTCATAGCTTGAAAAGTATTAAAAACTTTATAAATTATAATGAAAAAATTTTGATCGAAATTCTACGGAATTCGGGAGAATTCTGTGGAATTCAAATAACAAGTTCAGCTTCATTCACTGCTAGCGTAGCAGTCGATCTAAGTTGACTAATTTTGCCGAATGCAAAGAATTCAGGAGGCTTCTACGGAATTCAAAGCAAATTATGCATTTAATTTAGGTAATGAACTCCTCGAGAAATGTTTTGCAATTCTGTTGCCAGTGAAAGATACTTGATAATTTTCGAATCTCGTTTAAGTGTGAAGTTGCACCAAAGAGACAAAACTTTCTGCAAAAATAAACGGAGGGGAAATTATACAATTTGAACAGGCATTCTCATACTAACCGAACAAGTCGTTCTTTTCCATTCCTTGCAGAATTTCAGTTACTTGTATTTTAACAAAATTAACAATGACCATAAGATTACAGAATGGAATGAACTTACTTTCGTGATAATTTATTTAGAACCCTAAGTAAGTAGTGTATTTGCTTCAAGTTTTATGATGATTTTAATTTACATAACATTGAGACTCTTTTAAAAAACAGAAAAGACTTTGGTTAGAACGAGTAAATAAAAATTTTATTGGAATTTAAGTCCGCAGAATTTGAAACAAGATATTCGATTTATGCATTGCATTTTTTCATGAAACTGCAGCTAAAAATGAATTTTGAAGTTGAGATTTGCTATCTGTAATAATTCAGTTTAGATTTAGTTAAGATTTAGTATTTAAATCTGGGGATTCCCTAAACAAGTGGCAGTGATATGTTTAACGAACTTCACGTTGTTTCGAACCTCTTGTCACTGGTCTGACTGTTACGACTTTTTTTACTAACTTGAAGTAAGACATCAACAGTTCTTTCGCGCAAGATGCTCATGAACGCGCGAGAATAACAACCTCCTATTGGCTCGCTGCAATTATCAATAGTTTAAAAACTATTGAGCGTACAACATTTTGCCATTGTGATTTGTTGTTTGGTTTTTTACAAGGAATCTGCATATACAAGGTGTATGATGAAGTGTGAATCACCCTGTATAACCCACTCAGTGGAAGAAGCTGTATATAGTCAGACAATGCAGTACCCAAAAGGTTCTGCTACATACATAGAAATAAGGATAAGTAGTATACAGAATAACTTTTCATGAGAGGGCAAGAGATGAGACGCGCATCGAGACGTTTAGCGAAGTGGATGCATTAGTCATCTGAGGCACTCACCGCGAGATATCAATATCATCGGTTACCCGATTCCAATAAAGGAACGTGTCATGTCAGAAAGTTAAAAGAACGTGTCATGTCAGAAAGATACAGGAACGTAACATGTCAGAAATTGGAAATCCTATCTTTAGCATGGGGACGCGAAACTATATAAACCCCAGAGCCATCTCTGTAGATCGTCTTACGTTCCCAGCAGTCATACTGACAACTTCGATCCACAAGTCGCTCTGTACAAGTCGCGTACTTTTAAGTATTCGTGAACCAACGAATCATCAAGTTGTGAACTGAGTCCCTTCGGGTTCGATCGTCGTATGAGTCTATTTCCGGGTAAAAGTCCGCAGTGTTATACATCCGTGAAAACATAACTCAAGAGTAGATTCGGTAGCTGATATAGGACAGTGTATCGCTCTACGGGTTAATTGTGATTGTGAATTCCTTTTCTATTACCCAAAACCAACTCTGCGAGAGGATCTCGCCGTTGTCCTCCGATTATAGAGACGCAAGCGACAAACTAACTCTGCAAGAGGATATTGCCGTTATCCTCCAATTATAGAGACGCAAGCGACAAACTACTACTCTCTCTTGCCCTTCTACGAGTAAGAAGGTACATGTAAGGTACATGTAACTACTACTGTAAGTATCTTTCCATACATATGATCACCGATTTAACGCAGTTCGCATAGAACTGACGAGTGACAAACGTACCCACAAATAAATAATTAGTCAGGTCTTACCAGCCTCACGTAATCAGCTCACTAGCCTCCCTCATTGTAACCCCTTTCCAACCCACCCTCGCCTTTAGCTCGGGACGTAACAGCTGATTTTTTTGGTGGCAGCTGTGAGATTTTATTCTGCTCTGTGCCAGGTTTTACAATCGGAGGCTTATACGGTAGCTTCTCCTCCTGTTGCTAGTCGAGTGAGAAGCAAGGCTGGAAGAAGGAAACGCGGTCGTCCAGCGGAGATTAGCGGCGACCAGCAGTCTGCTGTTGCTCCCATCGAGCTCGAGGAGGCGAGGAATGCACTGCGTCAACGGGCTGACGAGATGTAGGATCTCATTAGCCTCCGCCTGTCTTCACTTAGCGACCTGGAATCACGTGTGTGTACAAACTTGCATGTCTGCATGTCTGCCTGGGGTAAGGTTACATGATTTGTTTTACTTCCTACTTCTTTTCTCTTTGCTAATTGTCGTGTTTTCTTTTTCTAATATGTGTTCTCTTGTTCTGTTCTAGCATTAAGGGTACAAGTTATCACTTTTGCATATGTGGGCGTTCGTACACATGGTCTGTGCCCAATACACTTGCTGATGTGGGCATGTCCTCCATGATTCAACAGGTAACTTAGTGTTGAGTCTATATTGGTTTTGACCATTTTTTGTAACTTTTGATGGTGTTAGATTTTAATTACTCTTTTTGTTTTGGTAAAATCCTCCAAAATTGAATGTATTTCGGTGTCGGACCTGGACTGTGGCGATTCGGACATCTCGGATCTTGAGTCAGAATTACCGGGGCCGACTTTTGGCTGATTTTTATTGGCTAACCTTGCAATCTATTGATTGGGTTATTAATTGTTGAGATTTTGATAGGTGTTATTCCCACAATTTCAATAGAATCGCTTTCTGTTATTAATAAATCTTCGTTCAAACAATTTATTTTTATTATATTAATGTCGGCTCCCGTGTCAAATAGAAATTAAGCTTTTGTTTCCAAAAATCTAGTGATGAGAACTCTACAAATGGGGATTCTCGATTGAGTTTTGCGTAGTAGATATGTCGCGTTTCTTTAGGACTCGTACACTCGCCTGACGCTCTTGTTTCTCCTCGCTCGTCGCTGCGTCCGTGCGGCGAGCGGAGTTGCAGTTTAAAGTTTCCTTGTTCGATTGAACGGGAGAGTGAACCTTTTGCGGGAAAAATAAGAGGCAGTGTGCACGGTCCCTATAAAATAGTAAACTTACTAGACAAGCACACCGCGATCCTAGAAACGCTAGATGGAAAGCGTTTCCAAAAACACGTGGACAGATTGAAAATAGCTCATGAGTAACCCTTATAAAATGCAAATTATAACACAGTATTTCCTTTTACAGGATGGCCGCCTCAATCATATTAACTAAACTCCCAAAGGGACAAATATACCCTTCAATAACCCATCCAAAAGGTGATGTAAACGAGTTGGAATTCCCTAAAGGACCGTTAGAGGAGCTAACCGCAGAATATGACCTTACAAAGCCTAATTACAGCATACATAGAGAGGAAGGGCCTCCGCAAGCAATCATTATAAATTTTATTAAAGTAATTCTCACTGTTTGGATATATATGGAGTGGCTCAATTCTACCCCAAGGCAACCCAAATGGAAATGGATAATATTCAACCTACTTCCAATCATCCCAGGAAGTCCCATGCACTACGAGATTCAACCCTTGAAGGAAAATATCGGGCTATTCTACGAAAATCTGGAACCAATACGGCTGACTCAGAGTTATTGGAGAATAGTTATATTTCTGGACATTGGAAACTTCAGCCAACATTTTCACACCAAGGATTTTATACGAGACATCAACTCTAATTATGAGAATTGTAGGAAAAGCTCAAACCACGAAGACTGCCGTAACGATGTCAAATTGGACACCATGTGCGACGAAACGTCGCACATTCTACCAACAAATGAGTTTTTGACTCTTTTTGCCTTCATCAATCGAAATTGCTTATTGAATTAAACTATGGAAGGCGAATTTTTTGGTTTCTTCAACGATTACATTAAAGTTGATAATGTCCACACTGAACCGGATTGACGTATAGGAACTTAGTTCGACAATTAAGATGTCCAGTCTGGCAATCCGAACTGAGACCAATTCAAAATGAAGTCGGAAATCCGAATTGATGACAGTTATGGAGAACCAGCCAATCAGAAATTCGGCGCGACGCATGCGCAGTGCGGTTGAGGAGCAAGATTGGGATCACTGACCTCAGTATTCGCCTCATCCTGGCCATTGTGGCTTGTTTTTCGGCGCGCTGGTTAAGCTGTTAGCGGAGTATACATATGGTTTACGTTTACGCCCAAGTGCGAGACACTAACGTTAAATCTTACTTTGTTGTTGATAAAAGGTTGTGGGCTTCTTCTTTTCAGATGAATTGTCAGCAAATTTTCATCCAGTTGGACAGGGCGGAGGAACCGAGGTTCAAGGAGATGGTGACGAAGCGGACGAGGAAGATGGTGAAGGAGAGGGCGATCGCAATGGAGAGAGCGAATATGATCAGGTCAATATGTGTTGAGAATGTTTTATGTGTTGAAAATGTTTTATAGTATTTAAGGGGACATATCTGCTTGTTCTAGGCAAATGAGATTTTGATGATTATTTTTCAAATACACTACATAGCATCGATAAGTACATGTTTACAGGTACTTGTATACATTTATCAATGAGAAAATATTGTAATGTTGCAGGTTTCACCTGCAAATTACTTTGTGTTGTTTAATTTAATTTATTTGTAAACAGCCCCTCCCCTCTTGGAGGAAATTTCGGCGAGAAGAACGAGGCTCGATCGAGGGCCAACTGATTTGATTATTTGTTTGTATTTTATTTTTTGTATCTTGGAAATGTTTTACCATTTCGTTTCTTTTGTTTGTACACACTCTCATGGGCTATTCATAAGGAGAAGGAGTAAGAGTCACTCTTACTAATTCTTTTGGGGTTTTTTTTTTTTTTTTTTTTTTTTTTTGTTTTTGTCATTCATCGAGTTTTGAGGACAAGAAAGGGATGGAGGAAGGAGTGGTTTCGACTGGAGCATCAACCAACATCAAGGACGAGCGGTACTAACTGCAAGGATGTAAGGCGGGTTGAAGTCGCACAGGCACAGCCGGGGGTTGTACACCGGGGGTGGAATGTGGATGTGAGTCCCGCATTCCAAATCCTGTACCTGGTGCGATTCAAATCTCACCGCCGAGGATTCGTCGCAGCACCACTATGACCATCTTTTGAGTATTAAGGTCCTGATATCTCCCTCCATCCGCCATGACACTGCGCCAGCGTAGAAGACACATCTCGTCCCTCTGCGCAGGAGGGGAGAAATTGGGCGGTCTGCGTACCGTCAAGCGAAGTGAATTCGGGGTCTGTTTTCGTTCAAGCCTCGTGAGAGGAAGTTTGTCCGTAGTTTGTCAGCCTTTGTTGTTGTCGCCACAGAGTGGTTTTCTTTGGATAATTCGTCAATACTGTGAAATTGGGAGCTGCTCAGGATTGTATACGTAAGGTGGGCGGCTTACTTATTTTGGTATTATATTTCGTTTTAACTTTGTTTAAATGTGTTGAAGTTTAACCGTCACGCTCGAAATGGCGTCAGTAGACGCGGAGAGAAACGTACGGTTATACTTACTCCAGGGCGGAATCTGCTCGTTTTAATTGAGGTCCTCGCACTTGTCTTCTTAAATTTCATGAATGAAATTGTTGTAATACTTTAGTAAATCTACATGCTCAATTTAAAGGGGGTTGATTTTCGTCAAGTAATATATTGTTTATGATGTTTCTTACTAGATCCTCCTTATGATTGGGGAGGTTATGTTAATAAATAGAATTTATATTGTTCGTTTTTATATTTAAAACAATGTCTATTTAATTAAGTGACCTCTCAGATTTGTCTTCCTTAAATAAGGTTTTCAGGTACTCGCGCCACTCTACCAAAAATTATGAGCTAGGGCCATTTAAAATTTATTAATTTTCTTTTAGTTGTAAAAGTTTCCATGTTCACGTTTGCATAAAGTTAATTTCCTTCCAGGGCGGCAAAATCACTTTTGCTTGGCGCCATTTAAATTAAATTAAAAGTCCTAATGGGAAACTATTTAAAACTTGAAATTTATTTAATTTTAAATTTATAATAAGATGAGGGAAATGAGAATCCTCGTTTTAATATTGATAACTGAGAGAAATATGGCCAGTTGCCCCAAAACATCTTTTTTATTATCACTTGCGGCGACTATGATCACTGTGGATAACTATGCCATATTTCAATAAAATTTTGTTAACATTGCTAGAAAAAAATCAAGAAGATCCCTTCATTTTCACAGGCACAAGTTGATATAACCTCTTGATAGTATTTATCATACTTTAGTGCTCAAAGCATTTCATCGAAATTAGAACTTCTTTTTATTAGAGTAAACAGGGGTATTACCAATACCTCAACCTACGTGCCAGACGTTGGAGAAATTTCAACATCTTACCACGATACCAATTCTGAGGTTTGAGAAAGCGAGATGAGGAACTTTTGTGATCCTGATGAGGCTGCCACTACTAGCGGGGCTAATAATCCATCTCCTGGTACTTCCATTCAAGTAAATAATGTTGATTTAGCTGTCGGATCCAACATTGTAAATATTGCTGATACCCTCCAAGAAGACATTGCTGAGCCTGTATGTGAGTATTTTGGGAAAAAGAATTGTTTTGTTTGGAATGCTCAGCCTCAGTGCGCTCCGAATTTCAGATCAAGTCGAAACATTATAAAAGTCAGACTTTCCAAACCAGTTGGACCCGCACTCTCACTCGGAAAGGAACCAACACCTCTTGAATTATGGCGTTTTTTTTACAAAAGAAGTTTGTTCCGAACTGGTTCTTAGAACTAATGAAAAACTGCAGCATATACGCATACAAATTGCAAAATAAGAAAGACCCTTCCTACAAAAACACTAACGACGTGGAAATGGAAGCAGTGCTGGGAGTTTTGGTGTTACGCTGCATTTTCAAATCGTCTCGTGAGTCACTCAAATCCCTTTTCTCCACAAACATTACAGGGCGACCTATTCTCAGAACTATAATGAGTGAGAAAAGGTGTCTTGTCTTATTGAGGGCATTGAGGTTTGATGATGGTTCTACTCGTATTGTTAGACAGGAAAACGATCCTGCTGCAGGACACATGGCGATGGCCCAAAAACGAAAAATAGTTTTTTATTAACAAAATTACAAACCCGAGACCATGGGCAAAAAACTCAGAAGATTTCATGAAACTTCAATTTAAAAAAACGTATTAACCATTTGAAAAATGTTATTAACAAAAATTGATTCGGACACTCCGACTTAACTACGAAACTAATACGAAATGTTATACTCTATTTAATCTAAGCCTGTTAACTGATGAGGTCCGACGTCGACGGACGAAACTGTATTTATTATTTTTAACATCGATTTTTAATAAATGGGTGAGTAGACAAAAAACAATTTTAACATCCTACCAAGCTATAGGATCTTTTGCACTGTCAAAAATAATTGAATGGCATTTTAATCCACCTCCATCTCCTCATTTTGGCGGTTTTGGGGAAGCAGCTGTAAAGAGTTTCAAGCATCACTTGAAACGGGTCTTAAAAGATCAAAAGCTCACTTATGAGCAAATAAAAACATTATTGATTGAAATCAAAGCGATTCTTAATTAGCGACCGTTATACGCTCCTTCAGCTGACCCTAACGACCCTTTGGCAATAACTCCTGCACACCTATTAATCGGTAGACCTTTCAATTTCTTACGTGAACAAAACTTTGTTTCAGATCCTGAAAACCGACTTTCGACATACAATTTTATCACCAAGGCTCGCCAGGATTTCTGGAGCAACTGGCATAAAAACTACCTGAATGAACTACAAATTTGCCAAAAGTGGCACAAATCAATCGACGAACTGAAGGTCGGTTCCGTCGTCATTCTTATTGAGGACAATACTGAATGTGCACGCTGGCCACTGGGTGTGATCGTCGAGATATATCCTGGGAGCGATAACATCGCAAGAGTAGCCGACATGAAGACCGCGAACGGCATCTATAAAAGAAACCTAACGAAACTTTGCTTGTTACCAACCGCGTAGCAATCCCTCGCTTGGGAATTTGAATTTTTTCCGATTAAAGTCAAACTTGTACATTTGTGAATACGTTATCATTTTCCAGTCTTTTGAGTTAAAATTGGCTGAATTAGTAGGATTGGATTCAAACTTGTAAATACTTTGTAAATATGTTTAAAAGACAACATCATTCGTTGTCAAGCAATTTTAGTTCATTGTGATAAAATCACCAAACTTCATTGGAATAGTCTTTCATAAGAAACTGATTCCATTAGCATAAGTTTTGATTACTATTCCGTATTTATCTAGCATTACTTGTTGAAATTAGTTGTTCTTTTTGACAAATGTTTCTTGAATCTATCTTTGTTGTATTCAACTCTGCTTCGTTATTCAAATGTAACGTAAATCACTCCGCAGATTTGGCCAGGAGTATGTTCCGTCGTCACAATATTTCTTTATGAACCGGGCTTCATAATATAAAATCTACGCGTGTAGTTTAAACTCGTCAAATGGTTAAGAAGCGCGCCTGCGCATGAACGGCGTTGACTTCACACACAGTCGATCCAAATCAATTAGTCCGCAGAGAGCTCTCGTGCGTGTCCATATATAAAATATCTCACGTCATCAGCACGGATTGGTACGCGAGGAAGTGAGAATAAGTCCATGTGAACTTATTCCGCGAGAAAAATCGAAACGCCTATTCTCACCTAGAGAATGGAAACCGTTCGACCCTGTTCGATCGGCGATCCCTAGCCGGATCAACAAATTCATCAAAATCAAACGCGACCACGTGTGTAATGCCAACGCCGGTTCTCGTATCTCCTTTTTCATATCATATCCAGTGTTCAATTCTTTGTTGTATTTTTCAATAAAAGGGCTTTTTATGCCGAAAGGCTTTTTTCCCTAAAGTGATGTGTTGTAATTGACTTGTTCCCTTCGTCTAGTCCAATGATAACTCGTTAAATCCGGCGTTTAACTTTATATTCGATCTTTTTTACATTTTTCTTTAAAGGTTTTAAAATTGCTGAAAGACATAAAATAATAAATTCTGGACCTAGGTGGTTGAACCGTTTCTAGTAAAACCATCCCTAACAAAACATCCGAACTCAGCCGAATAGACGGTCACCGCCTAATAATCAGTTCGGCATTCCAAACTGAAACCATTCCAGTGCCTACTTGGACTTCCGAACTGAGCCGAATAGATCACAGCCGTCTAGCAATCAGTTCGGTATTGCGGACTGAAACCACTGCAGTGTCTATTTGGAATTCCGAACTGAGCCGAATAGATCGCGACCGCCTAATGACCAGTTTGGCATTCCAAACTGAAACCATTCCAGTGCCTACTTGGACTTCCGAACTGAGCCGAATACATCAAGACTACCTGACATACCAGTTCGGCATTCCAAACTGAAACCATTTCAATGTTACTTGAAGTTCCGAACTGAGCCGAATAGATCACAACCACCTGATAAATCAGTTCGGCATTCCAAACTGACACCATTGAAGTATCTACATGGAATTCCGAATTAAGCCGAATACATATAAAAATAAAATCAATGAGTTTCAGTTCGATGTAACCGTGACAATAACAGAACTGAACCGGATTGATTTTTTTCAATCCGGTTCAAATGGTCCTTTTATATAGGGATATTAACTCTGACTGTCATGTACATATCCTTCTTGTTACGAACTCAATAATGATTTATTATTATTACTATTATCATCTAGGAATCATGTTTATGTATCAGAAAGCTCAGCCGAGCATTATTTTTAGAAATGAATATTAATTATATGGATTATTACAGAAGTTCTATATATGTGCCTCCTGTCTCGCCACTTGAAGCTTTTTCAGAACACTCTGTCATAATTCAGGAGGTAACCAGTTAATATCTTCTTGCAAAATTATTATTATTAGGCGATTACAATTTACCTGGAATTTGTTGGCATAATGATGATATGGGTGTTACGATAGATAAATAGATCTCAGTTGGAGGTGCAATATTAAATGCCGCCAAAATTATCCTGAAGCTTACGGTTCTGTGAATCTTAATCAAGTAAATTTTGTTCTGAACATCAACAATAATCTTTTAGGCTTGGTATTTTCAAATATTATATCTTCTAGTGTCTAAAATGCAACTGACCCGTTGACTCATGAGAATTTTCATCCACCCTTGGAAATAAATACTATAGGACTCAATCAGCGCTAGCTAAGCATCATATAAAAACAGGACATATCATCTTATTTGAAAAAACAACCATCATTGCAAAAACGTACAATATTTTTCCAAGAAAACATAGAGAAGCAATCGAAATCTTAAAACACCCTAATAACATCAATTGGGACAATGGATATAATACCAATTCGATTTGGCTTACCGTCCTCTCGGATTTTTAAAAAAAGACTTGATTGGCCAGTCAAGTTCGACCAGACCCCACCATGGGGCACTCTGGCCAATCACAGGCATTATGGAGAATACATATATAAGAACAACATAACCTGAAACTTCAGTCTAAGGTCAGCCCTGAAGAAGTAAATTGCAATGTTCACGAAACGTCGACAACAGTCATAGTTTCGCACATGATTGAAACCCGAAAAAGCTTTGAGATTAAAAAAAAAATTATCACTATAGGACTTAATTTCGACGAAACTGTGAATGTACTCAACACTATAGCTGCTAATAGAAGCACCGAAACTTGAAAAGAAAAGACCATTGAATGAATTTAGTACATAAGCTACGCTTTTTGATTTTATGATTCCTGAACATCCTAAACAAAAATGGATTGTTTGAATGTATAAAAGCATGTTGCTCCAGAGAAATATGTATTTTTAATAACAAAAACCTACATGAACCAACCAACAATCCACAGTGGGCCAGGAGACCCGGTTTCGTGGCCAAAAGTCCAATTTTTCAACTTTCGAATTTGTTAAAAAAAGTCAGGCCATCGTAATCAGTGATATTTAAGGTATCTTTTCCGTAAATGAATTGGTAATTAATAAAATCCTGCTTTGTTGACAGACACGCAAAGTTTAAAGTTTAGAAAAAAATCTTATTGTGTTTTTTGCTTAAATATTTAATATAGTTATAAATCTGTTACTTATTTTTTAACGATTCCTTCTTTGTTCTCACCCCTATACATGTAGAAGTTAAAAAAAGTGTTAATTGAATAAAGAAATTTTAATTAAAGTTCTACAACATTGATGTTAGCAACAAATTAGAACATTAAATTGGCAAAGTACCTTCTTTGAATCGAGAATACCACGCAATACCACTACTTATCAACAAATTTAAAATATCAGTGTGTTCACTTGGGTGTATACATTACGGTAGGGGTGCCCACTTTTGCCCGTTTTCATAAATAACCTAAAATTCGCGAGTGAAAGAGTCAGCGTCCGAACGCCAATACCTGTCCTGACGTGTCTATGCCTGAGTTGAGCGTGCCGCTACACACGCGTACGTCTGTTGTTTCGCCGCGCTGCGCTGTACTTCACTTGTTTTCCAGTGCTAACCTCACTTCGAAATCTTATCGAAAATTACAGACTTCTTTTTGTTGACTTTTTTTCTCTTGGATTCGAATATATTGTATATAATGTCGGAATTTACCAAAAGAGAAATTATTGACTTTGTAATGAAAAATAATTTGGATTCGACTATTGAATACATTATTACCCCCGAGTAACTATTTTTAGCCAATTCCGTTGACTTTTCAAAATC
>CAKNXH010002087.1:128305-141697 GCA_932178445.1 Andricus quercusramuli | reverse complement strand
CGTTCATTTCTGAATTTCACACATATGTGAAACATAAGATGATCAATAACAGTTTCACTTGTTCATGAATTTCATACAGTTCTAAAACAGAAGCTATCAATCACATTGTCATTTGTTTCTGAAATTCATGCAGTTCTACAATATCAGATGATCACCTGACTTTCAATGTTTCTGAAATTCATAGAGTTTTCGAACATAAGACGATCATTCACATTGTCCATTGTTTCTGAATTTCATACAGTTGTGGAACATAAGACAATCACATAGTTAATTGTTCATGAATTTTGTACAGTTCTCAAAAATGAGCTGATCACTCACATAGTCATTTTTTCCTGAATTCCATACAGTTCTAAAACATAACACGATCAATCACATTGTCATTTATTTCTGTAATACGTGCAGTTCTGAAGCATGAATCGAGCATTTACATTTCATTCGTTTCTAAATTTCATACATTCGGAGAACATGAGACAATCACATTGATACTTGTTTATGAATTTCATACAGTTCTAAAGAATAACCTGATCACCCACATAGTCATTTTTTCCTGAATTTCATGCAGTTTCAAAAAATAAGACGATCAATCACATTGGTACTTGTTTATGGATTTTATATAGTTCAAAAAAATAATGTGATCACCCACCTAGTAATTTTTTTCTGAATTTCATGCAGTTCTAAAATATACGACGATCAATCACATTTCCATTTGTTTCTGAAATTAATGCAGTTCTAAGATATACGACAAGGATTCACATTGCATTCGTTTCTGAATTGCATACAGTTGTTACACATGAGGCGATCAATCACATTGTCATTCGTTTTTGAATTTCATACAGTTGTAGAACAAGAGACAATCACATTGTTACTGGTTCATGAATTTCATATAGTTCAAAAAAATAATGTGATCACCCACATAGTAATTTTTCCCTGAATTTCATGCAGTTCTAAAGCATAAGATGATCAATCACATTTTCATTTGTTTCTGAAAGTAATGCAGTTCTAAGACATACGACAAGGATTCACATTGCATTTGTTTCTAAACTGCATACTGTTGTGGTACATGAGGCGATAAATCACATTGTCATTCGTTTCTGAATTTCATACAGTAGTGGAACATGAGACAATCACATTATAACGTGTTCATTAATTTCATGCAGTTCTAAACAATAAGGTGATCACCCACATGATAATTTTTTCCTGAATTGCATGCAGTTCGGACACATACGCCGATCAATCACATTGTCATCTGTTTCTGAAATTCATGCAGTTCTAAAACATAATACGAGCATTCACATTTTATTCGTTTCTGAATTGCATACAGTTGTGTCACATGAGGCGATCAATCACACTGTCATTCGTTTCCGAATTTCATACAGTTGTAGAACATAACACAATCACATTGTTACTTGTTCATGAATTTCATACAGTTCTAAAAAATAAGGTGATCACTCACATAGTCCTTTTTGCCTGAATTTCATGCAGGTCTAAATCATGAGATGATCAATCGCATTGTCATTTTTTTGAAATTCTTGCAGTTCTAAAACATAAAACGAGCATTCACATTTCTTTAATTTCTGAATTGCAGACAGTTGTGATACAAAATACGATCAATTACATTGTTAGTTGTTGATGAATTTCATTCAGTTCGGAAACGTTAGCGATCAATCACATTTAGATTTCTTTCTGAAATTCATATAGTTCTAAATCATAATGCGATCACTCACATTATTACGCGTATTTGTTTCTGAATCGATTGTCCTATATTTTGCAACTGCATGAAATTCAAAAACAATTGAAAATGTGATTGATCGCTTAACGTTTTAGAACTTTATGAAAAAAGTAACAATGTGAAACAAGTTAGAATGTGATTGATCGCCTTATGTTCCAGAACTTTATGAAATTAAGAAACGAATGAAATGTAAGTGGTCATCTTATGTTTTAGAACTGCATGGAATTCAGATACAAATAACAATGTGATTGATCGCCTCATATTTTAGAACTGTACGAAATTCATGAACAAGTAACAATATGATTGATCGTCTTATTGTTGCACGAAATTTATGCATTTTTTTGAAAATTCTTCTTTTTGGTATCAACTAAATTTTTTTGGTCGAAAATGCAACTACTTGGCTAAAAATTAATCTCTTTTAATTAGATATTCAAGTAATTTATTGAAATTAAATTGTTTTTATATGGAAATGTTATCTTTTTAGGGTGATAATTAAACTCTTTGCTTGAAATTTGAACTACTTTCAGAAAAATTTGGTTTGGTGGAAGATTAATAATCTTAGTGAAATATTCATCTCTTTTGTTCAAAATTGAACAACTTTGTTGAAACTCCCATTTTTGGGGGTCAAAGATTTTGTTTCTGACTGAAAATCTAAACAACGCACGATATTTGGTTGAAAATTCATGTAGTTTGTTGAAAATTCGCTTTTTTTCGTAGAAAATTAATCTTATGGTGAAAAATTCAACTATTTGGTTACAAAGTTATGTATGTTGTTGAAATTTTTTTTGTCAAAGCTAACTTTCTTGACTTAAAATTCAAGTATTTCATTGGAAATTAACTTTTTTGTCAAAACTATTTTATATGGAAAATTCGTCGTTTTTTCTCGAAAATTCAACAGTTTCATACAAAATTCTATTGTTTTGCGGAATATTCGTTTTTTTTCACTGAAAGTTAATTTTTTTTAATGAAAAATTAAATATTTCACTTTTAGTTGAAATCTGATCTTTTTAGTTAGAAAATTCAAGTATTTGGTTGGAGATGTATGCAATTTGTTGGAAATTTGTCTTTTTTGGTAGAAAATTGAACTATTCGATTGGAAATTAATGTATTTTGTTGAAAATATGCATTTTTTGGTAGAAAAATAATCTTCTTGGTTGGAAATTCAACTACTATTTATGTATTTGATTAAGAATTCGTCTTTGTTAGTAAAAAATTAACCTTCTTGCTCAAGAGTTATTTTTTTTAAATATAAAATTCTATTATTTGGTTGAAAATTCAACTTTTTTGTAGTAAACTCGCCTTTTTACTTGAAAATTTTACATTCTGGATAAATTTTTTTATTTTGACTGAAAAACATTTCTCTTTCGAGGATCCAACTATTTTATTGAAAGTTCGTGTTTCTCGGTACAACTCAACTGCTTTTTATTTGAACTAAAAATCTTATTTTGGTTAAAATATAAAAGTTGTTTAAAAAATTAAGAGGCCCTAAGTAGTTTATGATACCTGATGTTATGTACTTGTTAAGGGGGTATTTCTATATGACCGAGCTTTTTTGAGGCATTTTTCAAGAATTCATAAAAAATGAAATTGTTAATATTTCTGAATGGAATTTTTTTAAAAATATTTTCAAGCAGATTTCGTACTAAAAAAGATACATGGTTACCAATCAAAAAGGAATAAAAGGGGCCCCCGTAGCATTTCAAAAAATGTGTCCCGGAAACGACACCCTCACTTGGCTGACATCATTCAGCTGATCCACGTCATCTGAAGCGGAAAAATCGGAGAGATTCTTAAAACATACGAGTACGGCTATATCCGGGGCTAAAACTAATCGAAAATATTGAAAATGGACAAAATGACGCCCATTTGAAATTTTGTTTGCCAATTTTGACTTGCTAAAAATTCAAAAATCATTATCTTTCATTTATTTCAGTTCGGGCTACAGCCAAACATCTGCTAAATATATCCTTAAAATTTGAGCTTAAACGGTCCAGTGATTTTGACGGAATCATCTCAGCCATTTAAAAAAATCTTGTTTTGAGAAAAACGACTTGCTCAACATGTAGCGTGACTGTGGAGCTGAGACGGCCCTCCATAGCGTGCGGCTGAGTACTCTCCGCTCTGCGCAGTTGACCCTGCTGCAGCTTCGTTAAAAAGTCCGAACCAAATAAATCCCTTTGCGTACAAATTCCGCATACTATATACTACCAAAAAATAAAAAAATAAAATCGATTGTTTGGTCCGGTCAAATAGAAAAACCCCCTTAATCAATTATGAATATTAGGACTTGAAAATTTTTTCTATTTACTTCGCACTGGTTTCGCCTTTACATGCTCAATTTATTTCATGTCCATTGGGAATAAACAGGGGAAGAAGTTTCGAGATATTCAGAATGTAAGTTCCTTCTGAGTCTGAAGAGAATATTAATCCAGCCAAGGCTACGTAATAGATACCTACATATATATAGAGCACTAAACCAGGCAATATAGAGAATATTTACAACTTGCCACTGGGACCACAATTTTATCACATTCCATTACAGATATTGCTCACGCAGTCATGTAACTACCCGAGTGAAAATAATTCGACTTGGCTAAGTTGTAAATTACTCCCAATCAAGACATAGCTAAGACATGCTCGAAAAGTTTACTAAGTTTGGCTCCTCACCGCGAACGAGCCTTTATTCGATGTTCCGAAGAGAAGGTCATTTTAAAATATTAAAAACAAAATCTAGGTTTTTTGAAGACTTCGAACAAAAAATGTAGAAGTCTGGAAGCAGGATTTTCGAAAAATTGTAGGAAAAATTCGAGTTTCAAGATAATAACGTTTTCGTTAGATACCTGGAAAATTTTCAAATGATTTTTTCGAAGCAATTTTGTAATAGAGTACTTGAAAAGATTTCAAAACAAATTTTGATTTATGAATTGATTTTTCTAGCTTAAAACTGACGAAAATGATATAATTTCGAAAAAATATGATATTTTTATTCATTCTTCAATTTATAGTTTATATTTCTTGAAATTATTGAACTGTATAATATATAAAAGATGAAAAAATTTATTTTGTAGTTTAACGAGTTTTAATTTCAAAATTTCAAATTGACGCGTAAATTATTGGGAATTTGAATTTAAAAAAAAAAAATTAAGCTTTGATTTTAAAAGTTTGAAATTCAAATTTTAATTTTCATTCTAAGATAAGTTTTAATTTGCAGTTCAGTTTTTATAACTTCAAATCAAAAAATTTTCCTCTTGAAAAAATTGCAATTACGCCATTTTAATGAAATTGGAATACTCTGAATATTTATCAACCTGGGTCGAAAAACAACAACTTTTTGGTTACTAAACCTGTAAATTCCTGTAGATTATTCTAATCGTGAATTCTTGTAGTTGTACTTTTTCATAAATTCTTTTAGTCAATTAGAACTACAATAAAGTACAAAAATGTACGAAAAAGTACAAAATTCTTCTCAAGAATAGAAAAAAGTTGTACTTTCCTGTTCCTTTGGTTTTAATATATTGCATTTATTTGTAGATTCATGTAAATTTTGTTTAAGTTTTTTGTAATTTTTTGTAAACATTTTTTCACCAGGAATTTTTGGGACAATTCGTTTTTTTTTGGTAAAAGATTAACTTCTTGTGTTGAGAATTCATCTCTTTGGTGGAAAATGTTGAAATTTTAGAAACTTTAAATCCCCTTTTTTATTTTTAATCACCCTATTTATCCTATTTTAACACAGTGAATCCCTGAGATACAAAAGCACATCACTTTTTTCACCAAAAAATGTCGAAAAACAGTTGAAGTGGGAAGCACGCACTTTTGCGCAGCGCATACAGTTCTTTTGCATAACGCAGTTTTATAAGCAGACAGAGGATGGAGTTATTTAACAGAGAATCAGTTTTTATAAACATTGGATTAACTGTCCACGAAAAACATAGTCTTCAAAATTCTCAAGACAACACTTGACAGTTTGAGTTTTTAATGGAAAACAATTTAATTCAACCGAAAAAATAATTGAAGAAAATAATTTAATCCTCAACCAAAACTAATGAATTTTCAATCAAATAGTTTTTTCTCTTCAAAAATTGGTACAGAAACTCTGTCGCCCACTTAATTGAATCATTCGAAGACAGCAGCATACAAAAGCACATCATTTTTTCAACAAAAACACCTGGAAAAATAGTTCAAGTGGGAAGCACGCACTTTTGCGTAGAGCTTACCGTTTTTTGCATAACGCAGTTTTATAACCAGACATACAAAGAAGTTATTTAACAGAAAATCACTTCCTTTTATAAATATTAGATTAACTGTCCATGAAAAAAACATTTTTCAAAATCAGCACAACACTTGACAATTTGATTTCTAAATAAAAAAAATTGAATAAAAAAAATCAAGAAAATAGTTTAATCCTCAACCAAAACAAATCAATTTTCAACCAAATAGTTTTTTCTATTTAATAATTGGCACAGATACTCTGTCGCCCACTTGGTTGAACCATTCAAAGACAGCAGCATACAAAAGCACATCATTTTTTTCACCAAAACACCTCGAAAAATAGTTCAAGTGGTAAGCACGCACTTTTGCGTAGCGCATAAAGTTTTTTTTCCCATAACGCAGTTTCACCACCAGACACACGAAGAAGTTATTTAACAGAGAATCAGTTCTTATAAATATTGGATTAACTGTCCACGAAAAACATAGTCTTCAAAATTCTCAAGACAACACTTGACAGTTTGAGTTTTTAATAGAAAAAAATTGAATTCAATCGAAAAAAAATTCGAAGAAAATAAATTAATCTTCAACCAAAACTAATGAATTTTCAACCAAATAGTTTTTTCTCTTCTATAATTGGTATAGATACTCTGCCACTTACTTGGTTGAACCATTTAAAGACAGCAGCATACAAAATCACATCATTTTTTTTCACCAAAACAACTCGAAAAATAGTTCAAGTGGGAAGCACGCACTTTTGCGTAGCGCATATCGTTTTTTTGCATAACGCAGTTTAATAACCAGACATACGAAAAAGTTATTTAACAGGAAATCACTTACTTTAATAAATATTGGATTAACAGTCCACGAAAAAAAAAGTTTTCAAAATTCTCTCGACAACACTTGACAATTTGAGTTCTAAATAAAAAAAAAATGAATTAAACCAAAAAAAATCTATTTCTAAAAAAATGCTTTAATCCTGAACCAAAAAAAAATTAATTTTTAACTAAATAATTGCATTTTCCACCCAAAAGATGAATTTTTATCGAAAGTGCTCAATTTTTTATCAGAAAGTACTAATTTTCAACTAAATACGTGAATTGTCAACTAAAAAGGATAAATTTTCAACTGAAAAAAGATCAACTCTTAACCAAAAATGGTATGATTGAAATTTCAGTGAAATAATTAGTTTACTACCGAAAAAAAACTTGTCAACAAAAATATTTAAATTTTTAATCAATGAGATTAATTTTCAGCCAAAATAGTGAATGCGTAAATAATTTTTTTGATAAGTCGTTATCATAAATGATGAATGTTCAACAAAAAAAAAAGAATTTGTAAGAAAATATAATAATTTGCAATTGAAAAGATAAATGTGCAACCAAAAATAAAATAGTTAAGTTCTGAAGTAGAAAATTTGTCTGTGATAAAAAAAAAAAGTTACAACAAAATCTTTGAATCTTCAACCAAAATAAATGAATTTTTAACCAATGTTGTTTTATTTTGCACTAATAAAGATCAATTTTCAACAAAACATGGAGTGATCGAATTTTCATTAAAATTAATATTTAACGAAAAAAACTAATTTTCAACATAATATTAAAATTTTTAACCTAAGATATAAATCTTGAACCAAAAAGTTGAAATTTCGACTTTAAAAAAATAAATGTTCAACCAAAAATAGAATAGTTCATTTTTTAATATTTAAATTTTCAACCTAAGAGATAAATCTGAAACTAAAATTTTGAATTTTCAACCATCAAAGACGAATGTTTAACAAAATAGTTAAATTTTCCACCAAAATGAAAATGTAACTATTCCATTTTTGGTTGAAAATTATCATTTTAAATTGAATGTTGATATTTTCACGTTTAAATGTTTATGTATTCTATTGAAATTTGTCCTTTTTGGTAGAAAATTAATACTTTTGGATGAAGGTTCATCTTTTTGATGAAAAATTCGTCTTTTCGGTTTAGAAATTCAGCAATTTGGTAGGAAATTTAGCAATTTGATAGAAAATTGGATTCTGCGGTTGAAAATTAAATTTTTAATTTGAAAATCTCATTTTTGATTGAAAATTGAACTATTTATTAAAAAATTTAACTATTTTGTTGGAAATTCGTCTTTTTGTGAATTATTTTTTTTATCATATTTTTTGTTGAAAATCTACCATTCTGGTTGAAGATTCAACTGTATTTTGTTGAAAATTAGTTTTTTGAACTGAAAATTTGAAGATTCTATTTTTGATTAAAAATATATTTTTTTATTTGAAAATTCAACTATCTCGTCAAAAAGTTATCTTTCTTGATTAAAAATGATCTTTCTTCTTGAAAATTCTTAATTTTTGGTTTAAAAGTTAACTGTTTTCTGAAACATTTTAATTTTAGCTTGAAAACTTACCCATTTTCTTGAAGATTCAACTATTTTGTTGAAAATTTGTCTTTCTTGATTGAAAATTACTTTTCATTTTGAACATTCTTACGGTTTTCTGAAGCATTCGACCTTTTAGCTTGAAAACTTAACTATTTTCTTGAAAAATCGTCTATTTGAGTCAAAAATTAATCTTCTATGTTGAAAATTCATCGTTTCGGTTGAGCATTCAACTATTTTTTGTTAAAAGTTCACCTTTTTAGTTAAATTCAATTTGTTTAAAATTTTTGTTTTGTTTTTGTTAAAGAAGTAGTTTTTTAAACTGAAAATCTAACAGTTCTATTTTTGGTTACAATTTTTTTCTTATCAGTTGAAAATTCGTCTTCCTTGATTCAAAATAAATTTTCATGTTGAAAATTCTTCTTTGCTGGTTTTAGAGTCAACGGTTCTCTTAAATATTCAATTTCGCAGATTGAAAATTCGACTATTCTCTTGAAAATACATCTATTTGGTTCAGGATTTACCTATTTTGTCAAAAATCTATATTTTGTTGTTGGATTCAACTGGTTAATAATAATTTGTTTTTTACCTTGTTGAAAATTAATTTTTTTTTAACTGAAAATTTAAATATTTCCTTTTTAGTTGGAAACTGATGGTCTTCAGTTGAAAATTCAACTATTTGGTTGAAAATTCATGTATTTTTTGGAAAATTTGTCCTTTTGGAATAGAAATTCATCTTCTATGGTAAAAAAGTCATCTTTCTTGGATTAGGTTCATCTCTCTTGACTGAAATGAACCTTTTTGCGGAAAATTAAAGTTTTGAGGCTGAAAATTCAACTGTATTTGGAAAAATGCTTATGACGTCATTTTTCGTGGGTGGGGGGCGTAACCAAAATTTTTAATGTAGTTTATGGACGACCCCTAATATACGAAGGAGTTTCGAATTCATAATTCCGATTTTCACCTCCACAAACGCCATTAAAACAGAATGGAGCAATTAATGAAAGAGCAAACTGTTCCTCGGTTTATGGAACTATTTCGTAATTATACAGGAAATCGATATAGAGTACGGAACCAAATGTTAAAGGCCCATGAAGCCGAAATTACCACACTGTCATATTGACATAAACAGTATGCAAAAATTTAGTGCTAATTCAGGCCGAAAAAATTCTACTTTGCACAGGAATTTAGAATTTAGTGGAAAACAATTTTACAAGAAAGAACAGTATTTCTACGACTGTAATTTTTTGTTAAAACATATATTTTTTTGTGAAAAATGTACAAAATTAGAAAAAAATTGGTGATTGTGAATTCTCTTTTGTTAAAGCTCCTTCGGCTTTAACGAACACATTATCAGTCCGAGACGGCTTACGCAGATATTGCAGAATAAAGGACAAATTTTATTTCCAATGATTGCTCTAATATTTGTACTTCGTTTTGTATTAATTGCCATTGTCAGCTACCCTTGAAAATATGTCATTTCAATGAACTTATATTATTACAATTATTGAAAGAAAAGTATTTTTATAGTCTTGTTTTTATAATCAAAAAAGTGCGGATCCTTTGAAAAAACCAATTTTGTTTTTTAACATTTCATTGCGCCTTGTGTCGTTTTTCCAAAAAACTAATTTTTTATTTTCAATGTTTTTTTACGTAGATATTTTTATTGTAGATATTTTTTGAGTTAACAGTTTTTGTTTATTCATTTTTTTTCTTACTTTTTGTCGTATCACACAATTAAAACAAAAATTTCATGTCAATTTTCAAGATAAAAACAAAAACTACGAATCCTATCGAAAAGTGATTAATACAAAATTAGAAGATCTTTTTTAGGTGCATAATTTTTGTCTATTCGTCTTTTTTTGTAGTTTGTGTCGTTCGTAAAAAATTTTTCATTTTCTATTTTCAATGTTGTTTTTCATGAAAAGAAACGAAAACTACGCGTCCTATCAAAAAATAATTATTAACAAATTTGTATATCTTTTTCTGATGAAGAATTTTTGTCTATCACTTTTTTTCGTATCCTGTGTCCCTTTTTCCACATTTTTGAAATTTTCAATGTTATTTTTTTCAGTTGAAATAAAAACTACGTAACATATCGAAACCTAATTAATGAAAAATTTGTAGATCTTTTTTGAGTTCCCATTTTTTGTAAAATCATATTTATTTGAATTTTGATGGATACATAATACAATTAAACAATTAACAATATGTAAAACATTTGAGTTAGTTTGAGAAATATTTAAAAGTTTTGGGAAGATCCAAACTTAATTTAAAACTGGAAAAGATTTCGAGAAATGAAAAACAAACTTTAGCTCCTTGAAGATTGCGAAACACAGTTTTGAAGCTATTTGAAGAAAATTTGAGAAAAAAAATTTAATTCGCTGGGTAAATTTAAAATGATTTTTTGTATAAGAAAATTAATTATAAAATAAAATTTTAAAAGGTTAAAAAAAATTATGGAATAATAAATTACAATAATTGAGCAATTAATAATTTGGAAAATAATAATGTATTTAGAAGTTTTTTAAAAATTACATAATGATTGAAAACGTGAAAAGATATCAAAGCATTTAAATCACAGTAAAGAGTTTTGAAGATGTCGAACACAAAATTTGTAAGCTTTTCAAGCATTTGAAGGTTCTAAATAAATGAAAAATTTATATAAAAATTTCTAGAAGAACGAACAATAATTTTCTGCTTGAAAAATTAATTCGACGAAAATATTTAATGAGATTTCCAAAATTTTTTGAAAAGAATCAGGATAAGTTCCTACTGAAGATTAAACTTCAACCAGAAACAGTTACGCATTCAACAAAGTAATTGAATTTTCAAGCCCAAAAGAGGGATTTTTTCCGAGTCAGTTGATTTTTCAACCCGGAAAGTTGAATTAAGAAAAAATTCATTTTCGAAAACAAAAGATGATTTCTCTACCAAAAATGATTAACTTTCTATTCAAAAAGAAGAATGACCAACAAAGCATTTGAATTTTCTACAAAATAATTATTTTTAAAGATTTCCTATAAATTTTGTGTTAATTCATAAATTATGAAGAATATTAATTTTCTATCAAGGAGGTGAATCCAAAAAAATTTAATTTTCAACAATGTAGTACAACTCTCAAGAAATTAGTTGAATTAAAAAAAAAAAAAACATTTATGAACCTTATAGAAGAATAGCATCGTAGGGTTTAAAAAATATTATCCTATTTCTGAAATTCGCTCTACATTCTAAAATGTTTTGGAATAGAATATCATTCAATTTAAAGAATCTGCAATCACTTGAAATGCTTTTATGAAACATTTTCTATTTCTAAAATTCTACTAAAATAAAATGTTATGACACAAAAAATGTTCTAGAAGCTTCTTGAATTGAAGATACATTGCAAAATATTCCCACACTTAGTAGAATGTTGTGTAATCTTCTATAATATAGTAGATATAGAACATGAAAATATACAGAATGCAGCATGTACTATAGCTTTTATGGAAATGTTAAAAGCACTTTCTATCTAGGCAGTGGAGCCATTTAGAAGTAAAATAAACAGGCCATCATAAAAATAAGAAGGTCTTTACTTTATTTATTTTTTTATTTCCCATTGTTTTTAGTCGAAGAAATTCAAAAAGGGATCTTATCTGCAAAAAACTGGTCCATTTTTAACCAAAAAGTTAAATTTTTACCAAAATAGTTAAATTTTTAATGAAGAGGTTAATATTATACCAAAAGAAGACAATTTTTTAACAAAATATTTTAATTTTCTATGAAGGAGATAAGCTTTTAACTAACATGATAATTCTTCAACCAACAAATTTATTTTTTATAAGCTAGTTTAGCTTTCAACCAAGTAGGTACATTTTCAACAAAATAGTTGAATTCTCAACCAAGACAGATTAATTTTCAAAAAAGAAAAGAAGGAATTTTCAACGAAAAAGTTAGGTTACAATTATACAATTGAATTTTTAACCAAATAGTTGAATTTTCTACTAAACTTTGGAAACTTCAAGCCGAAAAGTAGATTTTTCTACAAAAGAATTTTCAGTCAAATAATTCAATTTTTGACCAAAGCAGATTAATTTCTGAAAATAAAAATATGAATTTTCAACCAAAAAATTAATTTTCAACCAAAAAGCAGAATTTTCAAAGAAAAAGATGAATTTTCTACCCAAAAGTTAATTTTCAACTGAATAATTGAGTATTCAATCAAAACAGATTAGTTTCCAAAAAACGCAAATATTGATTTTCAAAAAAAAAAAAAAAAATTTTTTTAACTCAACAACTGAATATTCTATCAAACTTTTGAAATTTTAAGCTAAAATGATGATTTTTGTACAAAACAGTGGAATTTTCAATCAAATAGTGGCATTTTCTACCTAAATAGTTGAATTTTCAACAAAACAGATGAATTCTCAACAAAAAATGACATTTTCAAAAAAAATATATATATATATGAATTTTCGACACAAAAATTAATTTTCAACTAAAGAGTTGAATTTTTATCCAAATAGTTGAGTTTTCTGCCAAACTTTTGAAATTTCAAGCTTAAAAGACGAATTTTATACACAAAAGTTAATTTACAACTAAATAATTGAATCCTCAATGAAAACAGATTAATTTCCGAGAAAAAAAACGAAAATATTAATTTTTGACAAAAAAGCTAACTTTTAAGTATAAATTAAAATTTTGAACCAAATAGATACATTTTCTACCAAACTGTTTAAATTTCATAACAAAAAGACGAATTTTTTTACATCAAAGTTCATTCTTAACCAAATAGTTGAATCCTCCATCAAAACATATTAATTTCTGAATAACGAAAATATAAATTTAAAAAAAATATAAATTTAAAAAAAATATAACTTTTAACCAAACATTTGAATTTTGAATCGAATAGTTTAATTTTCTACTAAAATATTTGAATTTTTAAAGAATTGACGAATCCTTAGCCAGAACTGATTAATTTGTAAAAAACAAAAATATGAATTTGCAACAATGAAATTAATTTCCAATCAAAAAGTTGAATTTTTAATCAAATAGTTGAATCCTCAATCAAAACAAATTATTTTCCGAAAAACGAAAATATTAAT
>CAKNXH010002087.1:91104-121060 GCA_932178445.1 Andricus quercusramuli | reverse complement strand
GTCCTAAAAAGTCGCACGATTTCGCACGAAGTCGCAAAAAGTCGCATTTAAAAAAAAAAGTAGAAAAAGTCGCACGATCTGAACCCTGAATCTGATTCCATACAATAAACCCCTTGCATTCTTTTTTCCTTCAAAAGGTCCTAAAAAGTCACACGAATACGCACGAAGTCGCAAACAGCTGCAAAAAGTCGCAAAAAGTCGCAAAAAGTGGCATTTAAAAAAAAAGTAGAAAAAGTCGCACGAACTGAACCCTGAATCTGATTCCATACAATAAACCCCTCGCATTCAAAGATCTCGTGCTGGAAAGGCGCGGAAAGCCCTGACTCAAGAAGGGTGACGCTTATAGGGGTGTTCCACTTTGACCGACAAAACCATGAAAAGCCATATTTTCCCTTTACACGATCGCGAGGTACAAGGTGGTTGAATAAGTCTGCTATCAATCATCGTTCAGTGGATTGTGTCACTATTGCCAGACTCCTAGCTGTCTGACATTGTAAAGTAAATTCTTATTTAGATTGACGTCTCAAAACGAAAGATAGATTAGCGAAATTTACCCTAATCCTCACGCAATATTATATGTGAAAATTATAGTTTCCTCATAATTTGAAAAACATTTAGGATATTCGTGTATCAAGGGATCAAAGCGGAAGAAGAGCTCAAAAAAGGGAAAATAGAGCAATTTTTCACGAATAAGGAGAAAAGTTGAATATTTTCACATTAAGGAAAGAAGAAGCAATCCTTTTATAAGAAATTTTATAGGGAAGACCACCCTGCATTAGATAATGATCCTACAGTTGTTAATGCATAATTTTAAATACTAATGTATGCAAAATAATTAATTTGATGTAATTAATAGTTAAGACACAATACCTCTTAATATAATAAAATGATAATTATTTATTTTACTTTCATTCGTGCTTATAGTTAATGATTATAGACTGCAGGATAATTATCTACTGTTGGGTAGTCTCCCCTAGCTTTTAAATTTTTTTAAATTTTTCTTAATTATTTTTGCCATCGAATAATTAATTTTTTCAAATTGGGTATACCTAGGTTGTTGAAAATCCATTCAGGGCGATATAGATGAAAATGTCTTCATTAATAATTAAATTGTAATACTTATAAGTATAATTCAATATATCTGTCCAAGACTTGTCATTTCATCCTCACTATAATTAATATTTTAAATTAAAATTAGAATCAACTCTCTGGATCAAGTCTGTCCATTTCAATTTTGCAACATTAGATGAACAAACTATTTAAAAATGCGTATGGACAATATATTCAATGATTAAGTGTTCTACAAATTTTTTAAACAAAATCTCTTGAAGTAATTCGCAATCTTTTGAAATAACTTAAAACCTTTCAAATCTTTCGAAATTTGTCAAATTCCTTGATATCCCTCAAAACTATTGAAATTCGTAGAAAATTTTGGAAATAAAATTTAATTCGATTCCTCCAGTTTTATAGAAATTCGTTAAAGTTCCTGGAAATCGTGGAAGTCCATTGAAAGAGTAAAAATCATTTGGAATTCCTTGAATAGGAATTAAATTGAAAGTATTCATTGAATTTATTTTGAAAGAACTCGATGAAATAAAACGCAAGCGCGCAGAGCGCGCGTTCACATTCCTGGATTTTCTAATAACTAAACAAAAAAAGTGCAATTTGGATTTTATTTTGAAAATTTCTTGCTTTCTGCTCTGTTTTCGAAAAACTTCCCCTTTCCTTGTTTTTAAATTTGAATTCTTGAATATTAAAAACATTAAGTATTTAAAAGTTCATCACCATAAGTTTTTTAATATTAAGAGTTCCAAAATTTTGTATAGAGAAATCTTTAAAATCCATTAAATTAATTCAAAAGTATTTTAAATTCATTAGACATAAATAAAATAAAATTATTTATTAAATTTTCCTATAAAAACTCGAAGAAATTTAATTTTGAAAAATTCATCTTTTTTCCTATGTTTCCAAGAAACTTCTCCTTTCTCGCATTTTAAGTTTCAATTTTCTTATACAAAAACATAAAATATTAAAAAATCCATAACAAAAAATTTGTTTAATAATGAAAGTTCTCAAAATTTCTAAAACGAAATATTTTGATATTCTTTAGAATATTTTAAAATAACTTGAAATGTTCAGAAGTCTTGGAAATTTTTCTATATCCTTCATACTCATCGAAATTTTAAAAAATCGTAAAAATCCCTTTAAAAAATTATTTCATTCCCTAAAATTCTCTAGAAATTTGCTAAATTGTGAAATCGTGAAAATTTGTTGAAATAATTATAAGTCATAAAAAATTCCTTGAACAGAAATTAGATTGAAATTATTTATTAAATTTGAAAACAAAATCGTCAAAAAAATGTACTCGCGCATTGACGTCCCTGGATTTTTTAATTACTAGATAAAAAAAGTGAAATTAGAATTTTATTTAAAAAAATTCATATTTCTTGCTCTGTTTTCAATAGATTCACTTTGTCCTTGTTTTTGATTTTTAATTTTTAAATATAGAAAACATGAAGTATTTAACAATCAATAACAAGAAAATTTTAAATGTTGCGAGTTTGAAAATTTTTCAAGCGAAATCCTTGATCTTCTTTATTTATATATTGTTAATATTCTATGTTTTCAAGAAACTTTTTCTTTCCCACATTTCGAATTTTAATTTTCCTATATTAAAAACAGAAAGTATTTAAAAATCCATAACAAGACATTTTTTAATAATTAGAGTTCTCAAATTTCTTGAAACAACATGTTTTGATATTCTTTAGACTGTTCTAAAATAACTTAAGATCATCAAAAGTCCTTGAAATTTTTATATGTTTCTTACATCTCTTGAAAATTTTGAAATTCGTAAGAATCCCTTGAAATAAAATGTATTTTATTACCTAAATTTTTCTAGAAATTCATTAAAATCCGTGAAATTGTAATTTTTTCTCTAAATCAGTAGCAATCATTTAAAGTTCCGTGGATATGAATTAAATTAAAATTATTCATTAAATTCATCAGGAAAAAATCCGCTGAAAAAATACACGCGTGCGTTGATATCCCTGGGTTTTCAATAACTTAATTTAAAAAAAACTGGAATTGGAATTTTATTTTCAAAAATTTCGCTTTTTTCGAAAAATTTACCCTTTCCTCGTTTCTTAATTTTAATTTTTGAATATTGAAAACATTAAGTATTTAACAATCGATAATAAGAAAATTTTTTATAATTAGAGTTCTAAAATTTTTTGAAACGACATATTTTGATATTCTTTGAAATTTTCAAGAATAACATCAAATCTTCAAAAGTCTGTAAAATTTTTCTATGTTTCTCATATTCCTCGAAATTTTAGAAATTCATTACAATCCATAAAATAGTGAGATTCATTGGATATAAATTAAGGATATAAATTAATTTTATTAGAATATTTATATAATAATATTATTCATATTTAATTAATTTTTCGTTGAAATTATTTTTTTAATTAATAAATAAAATTAATTTATAATTTAAAAAAAAATTTATCTGAAAAAATCCGCTAAAAAGTACACGCGAGCATTGATGTTTCTGGATTTTAGGTAACTCAATTTAAAAAAACTGGAATTAGAATTTTATTTTCAAAAATTCCTCTTTTTTCCTTGTTTTTGAATTTTTATTTTCGAATATTGAAAACATAAAGTATTTAAAAATCGACAACAATAAATTTTTTGATATTAGGAGTTCTAAATTTTTTCAAACAAAGTCTTTTGATATTCTTGGGAATCATTTAAAATACGTTGGAATCTTTGGAAGCCTTTCAAATTTTTTCATGTCCTTCATACATATTATAATTTTTTATGTGCGTACGAAATTGCTTGCTATAAAAATTATTTTATTCCCTTAAGTTCTCTAGAAATTCGTTAAGACTCCTTCAAATCGTCAAAATCCATTGAAAGAAGTAGAAATCATTCTAAATTTCTTGTATATAAATCAAATTAAAATTATTTTTTAAATTTATTGGAAAAAACAATAAAACAAAATTCATGCGCGTGAAGCGCGTTTTCACGAAACTCTTTTGTTATGAATAAATAATAAAAAGTGGAATAGCAATTTTATTTTTAAAAATTTGTCTTTGTTTCTCTGCTTGAAAATAATAATTTTTTCCTTGTTTTTAAATATTAACTCTCGAAAATTAAATACGTATAGTATTTAAAATTCTTTCTATTTAGTAGAACATTTAAAAAAAAAAAACTCTTACCTTCGCAATTTTAATATTATCATGGATGCCAATATTTTTTACGTATCAAGATAATAGACATCATAAGTCAAAAAGTGTTAAATTTTAAGTAGAAATATTTTTTGAATCTTGTATTAAAAATTGTTCATATTTTGAAAATTGGTACATAAAATTGAAACGACTATATTATTCAAAAATTATAAATCTTTTGTGAAATTTGACGATTTTCAAATAAAAATGTTAATTTCCGACAAAAAACACTCACAGAATCCGAAATTGTTCAAGCTTGTGAATTTTATTAATTAAAAAAAGTAATTGGATTAACATCTGACGATTTTTGTTTAAATATACCATTTCCAGGTGGAAGAAAAAAGATACTCTAATTATCCGGGTAGATCAAATATAGACACTTCGTTTAATTAGTTGTGCAATCATAAATTCTTCAAAGTTCCATTTAATGTAATAATTTAAATATAAAATTGGTTATTTCTGAAACATCAAATTTTTAATTATACAACATCGATTGTCATAAATGTAACATTTTGGATTATAAATTATTAGAATTTCAATTTTTTATAAACTCTCTACAAAGAACAGTGCAATTTTCGATTTTTGAATTCGTCAGAATTAAAAATTTTCATTTTTTAACACTAACTTATATTTCAAAATTTATTATTGTGAGTCTCTTAATTTGCTCTCTTATCACTGGCCTCGGTAGTATATTTTGAAGCTATTTTTCTAATAATTAAGACGACAATAACGTGTGAATGTTGTTCACAAATTTTCACATTTTTAACAATTTTTAACAATTTTCAACAAAAAAAAAACATTGAAAAGCCAATTAAATTTTTTAATACATATATACATGCCAAGACCTTAATTTTGATCCATTTTGAAAAAAATCGAACTAAAAGAAAATATTCCATCATAGGGATCTAAAACAACAAGTTTCATAATTTGCTTAAATTTTTTAACACCTGATAACCAAAAAAAAAAAATATGAAATTGGTATTCATCATCAGTATTTATACTCTGAATGAACCTTCAGTAGCAACCTGGCCACCTGTTAATTACTAAACTTCCAGCTAGCGAAATCGACCTAGACTCCTTCTGAACTTTCTAATAATAATAGTAATAATAATAATGAATTCACGATCACTATTCTAAAGACATATTATTCAGTTTCTACAAAAACATAAAAAAAATAATATTTGAACTCAGAAAATAATTATTCAAATTAAAGTTAATTAAAAATTTCATACATTTATCATTTATATTTTTCCACAATTTGTATTTTTCAGAAACCGAATTGCAAACTAGCATCACTCAATTTATTCATGAGTGCAGTTAATTCAACAAAACAATGAAGAAATATTTTTTCGAATATTTTGATTTTAATCAAGTAGCCAACACTCTTAAAATTCTTTGATACCTTTTAAACCTTTAAAAAATTCCTAAAATGCTTTGAAGTCTCCTGAAAGTTCTTAAAATCCTATGCATTTCCCTAAAACCTAATAAAATTCTATACGTTTTTTTGCATCCTTTTAAATGCCTCATAATTTTCTTGACATTGAAATTTTGTTTCGCCACTGTAACTATTTCAAATTAAATTAGTAGTTTCAAGCAAATTAAAAGTTAGCAGCGATCTTTATTTTTTAGTTTTAAATATAATAAATGAAGCAGTTTGAAGTAATTTGAATGTTATTCAGGTTTTTAATAAAAATTATCATTAGATTTGATAAATAAAAATGTAATGCATAATTTTTATTTCGATTAGAGAAGACTTTAATTTTAAATAAAAAATAGTCGGACTTGTCAAAAAAATTGTACAACAAAATAGTGGAATCCTCACCAAAAAAGGTTAATTTTCAACCAGTTGCATTTTTGACCAAGAACAGATAAAATTCCTACCAACGGAGAGGAATTTTTTTACAGAATATTTTTATTTGGTAACCTTAAATTTGAATTTTCAAAGAAAAAGTTAATTGTAGAGCAACTAGTTGGATTTGCCAACAAATAGATCAATTTTCCACCACTAAGATTAATTTTAAACTCAAAAAGACGAATTTACAACGAAATATTTATATTTTGAACCAACGAGATGAATTTTCAACTAAAATGATAAATCTTCAACAAATAAAAAAACTATTTTTTAACAATCATACAAGATTTTAATTTTGAATAAAATAGAGTTAATTTCATCAAGATCAGACAAATTGTCAAGTAAATAGATAAATTTTCAGCAAATTGTTACATTTTCAACCAAATAGAAACATTTTCAACCAAATAGATACATTTTTAACTAAAATGATCAATCATCAACTAAAAAAATGAATTTTCAACAAAGTAGTTCAAGATTTAAAAAAAACTGAGTTTTCAACTAAAAAAGATTTAAATTTTAAACCAAAATGGGTTGAATCATTTTAGAGAGAACGAATTTTCAGAGAAATAGTCGAAACATTTCAATTACTAATTGATAGTTTCATTTTCAACCAAAAAGTTAAATTTTCAAAAAAAAAAATGAATTTTCTAACAAAAGAGATGAATTTTCAAACAAATTTGGAATCATTTAAAATTTTTTCAAATATTCTCATAAAATCAATGTTTGGAAACAAAAAAATCACTTAACAGTCTCCTACAAATCTTAAGAATTTTTGTTTATTATCTTCAAACCTTTCGACATACTTAAAAAGCTTCAAAATTTTATTTCATAATCTTTAAAAATGTACATTTTGCTTAATTTAAAAAAAAATTTGTTCAAATTTCATATTACTTTCAAATATTTTCAAAGCTTCTAAATCTTCCAAATATCTCTCAAAATTATTCGAACTTTCCTAATTTTTGTTTAAATGTTGCAAAATTGTGGCTTAAAATGTTCCAGATTCTTTTTTAGAAACATTGCAAATTTTTGGAAATGTTTTGAAATTTCTTTAAATTTTGATTTTGATTTGATAAATTGATCTTTCAAAAAGAAAAATTATTCCTAATTTTCCCGGAAATCTTAAGAAAATTTGTTCATTATTCTCAATTATTTCAAAATCCTTGAATAGCTTGAAAATTTAATTTCAAAATCTTCAGAAATCTACTTTTTGTTTGAAATTTGTTCCAATCTTTTCAAATTTCAAATTATTTTCTAATCTTTTCAAAACTTCTAAACCTTTTCAACATCTTTCAAAAAGATTCGAACTTTTCCTAATTTTTGTTTAAATTTTGCAAAATGAAAAAAATTGCTTAAAAATCTTGCAGATTCTATTTTGGCAATTCCGGAAATCTTTTTTCAATACTTTGAAATCGTTTCATATACTCTCATAAAAATAGTTTTCTGAAACTAAACCTTACTCGAATTTTTTTCAAATTTTACAATCCTGTAATACTCTCGTCGTCAATAATTGATAATAATTCCATTTATAATTCTCAACAATCCTTCTTTAAAAAAAGGATAGGCGATTTTAAATTCGAGGGAGTAAAAATGAAATTGTACCTGTTACATTTCACGAGCAGGTGAGGCAACTATACCGATCGTCTCGCACCTTTGGGTACCAAGGGGATGAATGATAGATCCAAGACTCTCTCCAAGGTGCTGTCACATTGACAGCTTTCTTGACGATTTCCCGAAAAATCGAGAGATGGACCACTTTCAAAAAAAAAATTTCAAACTTAATTCATAGTCCCCTAATTAATATTTTCGTCTCGAGTTCCGCGAGTCACGCACGCGTTTAGAAATTGCGGGACTGTGACGGACGCACGCGATTCGTTCGCGTCTCGACGCCGCTCTGAAACTGACGTCGGCGTCGACGTCGTCTCGACCCGGCCGAACAGGCCAGAGCAAGAGCAAAGGCAACCCTCTACCCTGCAATTTACTGCACCGCGCAGGCGTACGTTTACGTTCTCATACGTATCTTACCCTCAGAGAATCGGCCTGGCCGCCTGCCCTCCTGCCTGATGTCTGACTGGAAACGTACTTTTCTACTGAATATGCAACTAATGTCTGTTATAAGTTGTAGGTTGTACGTGAGGAAGAAAGTAAGGTAGCAGTTGTCCCAATGATCGTGACCCTCAAAGAATTTGTTTCTTGCAAATCAGGGAGAAATTCTTCTAATGACAATTATTAAAATTAATTAGCTCTAGTGGAAGTGTATTTTTTAAATGAAATACAATAAACAGGGTGGCCACTAGGGTGGTCCAAAATTCCACAATAAAAATTCAGTTTCAAATTGTACGGTTTGGCATATTTGATTTATAATTGATCACTTTGAATAAACAGTGAAATATTGCTGAAGATGGTAACATTTCCTTTTCATGTTTCGCAGTCAGTCGTACTTTTATCCCAGAAAGGGAAATAAGGGGTGGGGGATTAGGGGAAGTGAGAGACAATAAGGGTAGGGAAAGTAGAGGAAATGAGGTTTGGGAAACTAGGGAAAGTAAGGGAAAGTAGGAAAGAAGGTATGAAAAATAAGAGGAGGGTAATGATGGAAGCGGAAGAAGGGGAAGCAAGGGGAAATAAAAATAGTGAAGTAGGGGATATAAGGCAGAATGAGCATAAGATGGGGAATGAGGAGAGCGATGGTATGGGAAGCAACGAGAAATGGCGGAAAAAAAATTGAGAAAGTGAGGGAAAATGAGCGAAAAATAAGTAGGAGAAATAAGAAGAGAGGAAGTAGGGGAAGTGAAAGGAAATGAGGGGCGGGAAAGAAGAAAAACGAGGAGAGGAGAATGAAGGGAAATGAGGAAAGGGAAAGTAGGGTAAATATTTGTAATTGGGGAGGAGGAGTAGGGAAAGTAAGTGGTAATTAGGGAAGAGAGTAGAAGAAGTAAGGGTTAATTAGGCGGGTGTAGGAGAAACGAGAAGTTCGGAAGTAGAAAAAGTGAAAGGAAATGAGGGAAGGGCAGGTAGGGTGAAGAATAGAAGGGGGAGTAGAGGAAGTATGTGTAACTTATAAAGAGGGTAACGGAAGTAGAGAATGTGAGGGGAAATTGATGGACAATAACTAGGAGAAGTCAGGGGGAATTAGGGTAGAGTAAGTAGTGTAAATAATTGGAGAGGAATTAGGGGAAATTAAGGGAGAGAAAGAAGGAGAAATTGCGGGAAGGAAAAATAGAGGAAGTAAGAGGAAGTAGATGAGTAGGGGAGGGAAAGTGATGGCTAAGGAAGGGAAGTAGAGCAAAGGAAGTGTTAGCTAGAAAAAGAGGAAGAAGAGGAGGAAGAAGTTGGGGAAAGGAGGGGAAGCGAAGGGTGGAGTGAGGTGTGGAGAATAATCAGGGTGAGAGGGAAGTAAGGGAAGTAGGGAAAGCGAAATATGGCAGGGGAAAGTTTCAACGACTTATTTAACGTATTAATAGGCTATGAAACCCTTTTTATGTAGGGGGTTATTGCAAATGGCCACGCTGCCATTAGGGTGGTCCAAAATTAAGAAATACAAATTCAGTTTTAAATTGTACGGTTAGGCATATTTGATTTATGATTGATCATTTTGAATAAACAGTCAAATATTGATGAAGAAGGAAAAATTTCCTTTTTATGTTCCGCAGTCCGTCGTACTTTCTTTTCAGAAAGGGAACTAAGGGGTGGGGATCGGGGGAAGTGAGAGACAATAAGGGTAGGGAAT
The DNA here is from genome assembly GCA_932178445.1 of Andricus quercusramuli. Classification (NCBI taxonomy): domain Eukaryota; kingdom Metazoa; phylum Arthropoda; class Insecta; order Hymenoptera; family Cynipidae; genus Andricus; species Andricus quercusramuli. The sequence continues at coordinate 111,255 of CAKNXH010002087.1, read as the reverse complement.
GTAGGGGAAATGAGGTTTGGGAGACTAGGGGAAGTAAGGGGAAAGTAGGAAAGAAGGTATAGAAAATAAGGGGAGGATAATGATGGAAGCGGAAAAAGGGGAAGTAAGGGGAAATAAAAAGAGTGAAGTAGGGGAAATCAGGGAGAATGAGAATAAGATGGAGAATAAGGAGAGCGGAGGTATGGGCAGTAACGAGAAATGCCGGAAAGGAAAATTGGGAAAGTGAGGGAAAATGAGTAAAAAATAAGTAGGAGAAATAAGAAGAGAAGAAGTAGAGGAAGTGAAAGCAAATGAGGGGAAGAAAAGAAGAAAATACAAGGAGAGGAGAATGAGGGGAAATGAGGGAAAGGAAAGTATGGTAAATGAGTGGTAATTAGAGAGGATGAGTAGAGGAAGTGAGTGGTACTTAGAGAAGAGAGTAGGAGAAGTAAGGGGAAATTAGGCAGTAGTAGGGGAAATAAGGAGAGCAAAAGTAGGAAAAATGAGAGGAAATAAGTGAAGAGAAAGTAGTGTAAATAACAGAAGGGGGAGTAAGGGAAGTGGGGGCAATTTATAGAGAGGGTAACGGAAGTAGAGAATGCGAGGGGAATTGAAAGGACAAAAACCAGGAAAAGTCAGGGGGAATTAGGGTAGAGTAAGTAGTGTAAATAATTGGAGAGGAATTAGGGGAAATTAAGGGAGAGAAAGAAGGAGAAATTGCGGGAGGGACAAATAGAGGAAGTAAGGGGAAGTAGATGAGTAGGGGAGGGAAAGTGATGGCTAGGGAAGGGAAGTAGGGGAAAGGAAGTGTTAGCTAGGAAATTCAGGACAAGAGGAAGAAGAGGAGGAAGAAGTTGTGGAAAGGAGGGGAAGCGAATGGTGGAGAGAGGGGTGGAGAAGCATCAGGGTGAGAGGGAAGTAAGGCAAGTAGGGAAGGCAAAATATGGGAGGGGAAGGTTTCAACGACTTAATTAACGTATTAATAGGCTATGAAACCCTTTTTATGTAGGGGACTGTTGCCTAATTTGACGAATTTTTTAAATTAAAAAACATACACTTTGAATTGCATAGGATGAAAATGGAATATTTCAGACTGAAATAATCTTTCAACGTACGATTTGAAATTTAATAAAAACGTGTAATTATGAATCTATAAATTTCAAATTATTTGAAAATTGAAAATTGGCCTGGCACCTACTGTCTGAGTAGAAACGTACTTTTCTACTGAATACACAAATAATGTACGTATGTAATAAGTTGTAGGTCGTACGCGAGGAAGGAAGTAAGGCAGTAGTTGTCCGAATAATCGTGACCTTAAAACAATTCATTTCTTCCAAATTGGGAAGATATTTTTGAATGTTGATTGTTGAAATAATTCAGCTCTCGTGGAAGTGTATTTTTCAAATGAAATACAAAAAAAAGGGTGACCATTATTGTGAGCTAGGGATTGAAAAATTTCCTTTTCAGGTTTCGTATTCCCTCGCACTTTTTTCCTGCAAGGGGAAATGCGAAGTGGGGAGTAGGGAAAGTAAAGAAAAATAAGGGAAAAGGATGTAGGAAAATGAGGGTAGGAAGAGTGGGGGAAATAAGGGGAAATTAAGCGAGGGGAAGGAGGGGAAGGAGGAGAAACGAGAAAAAGATAAGGAAGGACAGTATGGAAAATGAGGGGAGGGGAACAAGTGGAGCGGAAGTAGGGAAAGTAAGAGGGAATGAGTGAAGGGAGAGTAAGGAAAATAAGGGGAGGACAATGAGGAAAGCAGAGGTAGGGGAAGTAACGGTAAATGATAAATGAGTGATAAATAAATGATAAAGTATAAGTATAAGTAAATGATAAATGAGTGAGTAAATGAGGAGTGGTGATTGAAGAGGAGAGTAGGAAAAGTAGCGGAAAATTACGGATGAGTTAGAGGAAATGAGTGAAGCCAATATAGCGAAAATGAGAAGGAATAAGGTGGGTGGTAGAGTAAATGACAGAATAGGCAGTAAGGGTAGCCAGGGTCGATTATGAGAAAAGTGGGGAAAGTGAGAGGAAATTAGGAAAGGGAAAGTATGCTTAATAGTCGAAGGGGGAGTAGGTGAAGTGAGGGTCAATTAGGGAGGAGGCAGGGGAAGTAGAGAAAGTGAGATAAGATAAGGGGACGGAAGGTAGTAGAAGTAAGGGGAAATTAGGGTAGGCCCAGTAGTGAAAATAAGGAAAAAGGAAGTTGAGGAGATTAAAGGAGGATAAAATTTAGCGAAATTAGGTAAAGTAGAGGAAGTGAGAGGAAATAAGGAAAGGAGAAGTAGGAAAAAAAGAATTTAGGAGGAAATTAATACAGAGAGAAGGGGAAATGAAATGTGTATGTGAAATGTAAATGAAATTTCTCTGTCAATTTCCTAATTTATTTAATTCATACTTCAAGAAATTAGAGAAGCGGGTAGGGGAAATGAGGGTCAATTAGGGAGGATGTAGAGGGAGTTAGAAAAGTGAGATGAAATGAGGAAACGGGAACTAGTGTAAGTGAAGAGAAATTAGTGTAGGGGGAGTAAGTCAGTAGGGGAGCGAAAGTGATGGCTAGGGAAAGGAAATGAGGAAAAGGAATTTCAGAGGGGAAAGTGAGCAAAGGGTGAAATAGAGAAGGAAAAAGTTAAGGAAAGGAGAGGACGCGAAGGGTGAAGAGAGAGATGGGGAGATAGGGAAAGTGAGGGGAAATGAGCGTAAGGGACGTAGAAGTAATGAGGGAATCAAACGTAGGGGAAGTGAGTAGAAGTTAGGGGAAATGAGGGGAGGCAAAGTATTGGGAGAGAAGGTTTGAACGACTTAATGTACGTCTTTAGAGGCCTTGATTGATAGATCACATGTCTGACTGGGAACGCACTGTTCTACTGGATATGCAACTAATGACTGTTAAGTTGTAGGTTGTGCGTAAGAAAGAATTATGAAGAAATTCTTTGAATAATAATGAATAAAATCAGTGAGCCCCAGTTAAAATGTATTTTCCGAATGAAATACAATAAAAAGGGTGACTACAAAGGTGCTCTAAAATAAAATAATTAAAATTCAGTTTTATATTCTACGGCGGTTTTATCAAACAGTAGGGTGGACCAAAAAATCTAAAAATGATAAGATTTATTGGTAATAGCAATAAAATGTTTCTTTATGGCTGAACGATTGAAAATTGGTTAGATTTTTTTTTATTTTTTGCGAATGGAAATAATTTTTTTTCAATTTCCGTTTTGGGTAAGAACAAACGAACTCTACCATTTCAGATAAACTTGAAAGTCAAAAAAATGTTTCGGCTTCAATTTGAAAAAATGCAAACCAAAATTTCCTCTCTTCCAACTCATTAAAAATGTTCAAAATCAAAAATTGCCTAACTCAATAAAAATCATCGTAAGAAAAAATAGTCGTTTCCATTACAGAGAAAAATATTCAACATTTCCTCTCTTCCTACTTAATGAAAATCTTAAAAATAACAAATTACCTACCTACAATAAAAAAAGATTAAAAAAAGAAGTTTCTCCCTTCAACTAATTAAAAATTGTAGAAAAAAAGTGTCCTCTTTAAACTCAATAAAAATTTTAAAAATAAAAAATAACCCACCTGAAAACTATAAGAGAGATTGAAAATAAAAAGTTTCCCTCTTCCAACTTCATAAAAATGTTGAGAATAAAAAATTATCCGCTTCCAATATAAAAACGAGATTGAAGATAAAAAGTTACCCTCCTCAACTCAATAAAAATGATAAGAAAAAATAACCTCTTCCAATTCATAAAAAATAACCGAAATTCCATCCCTTACAACTTAATAAGAATATAAAATATAAACAATTTTCTTTTTCCAATTCAGGAAAATATTCCAATTCAGGAAAATATTCCAAATAGCAACAAATCCCATAAACTTAATAAAAATGTTAAGAAAAAAGAAAATTTTATCTTCAAATTGCAAACAAATTCTCTCTTTTAATTCCAAAAAATTTTAAGAATGAAAAATTGCCCTCCCCTAATTCATTAGGAAATTGAAACCCAAAATTGCATCCCTATCAGCTCAATAAAAATGATAAAAACAAAAAAGTGCCTCTTCTTGGGAAGAAAAAAATTTGTCCTTTCAAATTAAAAAAAATAATTAAAACCAAAGTTGTAACCCTTTTACCTCAATAAAAATCATAAAAATAAAAACAAGGGCCTTTTTCATTCAGAAAAAAATTGAAAAAGTAAACTTTCTTTCTTCCTTTTCAATAAAATTTTTAATAATGAAAAATTTTCCTCTTTCAATTAAGAAAAATTTGCAAATAAAAAATCCATTTCTTGAACTGATTAACAACGATAAAATTAATAAAGGGCCAATTTAAATTTAGAAACAATTGAAAGCCAAAACTTCCTTCCAACTTTATAAAATTTAAAAATAGAAAATTTCTCTCTTGCGACTAAAAAACAATGAAAATTAAAATATCCTCCCTTCCAACTTAATAAAAATGTTGAAAATGAACTACTTTTCTGTTCTGATTTAAAGAAAATTTCAAACAAAACCTTTTTCCATTTAAAATCAATAAAATTTTATTTTTTATTTTTTTTCCACTTGATAAAAAATTAAAAACGAAAATTCCTCACTTAAAAGTCAATAAAAATGTTGAAAATAAACAATGTTCCTCTTCGAGTGCGGAAAAAATTGAAAATCAAAATTGCATATCTCTGAGCCTGATAAAAATGATAAAAAAGGACCTCTTCCAATTCAGGCAAAACTGAAAACGCAAATTTCCTTCCTTAAACTCCATAAAATTTTGAAAATAAAAAAATTCTCTCTTCAAATTAAAAAAAAAAATCCTCCCTTCAAACTTAATAAAAATGTTAAAGGTAAAGAATATCCCTCTTGCAATTCAGAAAAATATTGCAAATAAAAATCCATCCCTTAAACTCAATAGAAATGATAAAAAAGGGTTTCTCCTTCAAACTAAAAAAAATCTCTCTTCAATTCAAAAAACGAAAACGAAAACTGTCTCTTTTTCAACTCCATAAAAGGTTTAAAAATAAACAATTTCCTTCTTCAAATTCAGAAAAATATTGCTCATCAATAAAGCTCATCCCTTCCACTTCAATAAAAATGATATAGACAAACAAGAAAATCTTTTTCATTTGAAAAAAAAATGAAAAAGAAAATATTTTTCGTTCCTACTCAATGAAAATGTTGAAAATAAACAATCTCCCTCTTTTAATTCAGAAAAATTGCAAATAAAATGTTTTCCCTCGAGCTGATTACAATGATGAAAACAAAAAATTTCCCCTCCCAATTGGGGAAAAATTAAAATACAAAAATTTCTTTCCTTTCTTTTTAAATTAGAATTGTGAAATTCAACCGTTTTTTTATACATAAATCTTTTTAAGTTCAATTATTTCAATTTTCAATCATTTCAAATTAATAATTGTCCAATTCTTATGTATGCATCAAAAATTAGCATTTTCACTTAGAAATTAGGAAAAAATGTAATTAAATTAATATAATTATATTATGTAATTAATTATAAAGAAGCACTTAAAATAGTAACCTGTGAAGTTTAAATTTAGTATTAGGAAATTTTAACAATTAAGGGTTTCTTTTTTAAAAAATTCAGATTCAAATGGTTCTGTTTTCAATATTTAATTCATGATTGCTCATTTTATGTAAAGATACAAATATTGTACAACATTCAAACAAATTTCTTTCCAATAAAGAGTATACTGGCTGCAAAATAACATACTTGAACCAAAAATTTTTTTTTCTCATTGCAAAATTTCAAATTGATTGGATTAAAAATGGAATATTTCAAACTAAAACAATATTTAAATAGGATTTGAAATGGAATAAAAGTGATTCATTATGAATCTATCAACCTGAAATTATTTTGAAAGTGAGAATATTTCATAAAATTCAAATCGGAAATCGTTTATTTTGAACAGATCAGAATCTTATTGTAAAATTGATTAACGTCCAAATATTAACAATCGAACTTGAAAATTCAAACACTTTTAATTCGTAATTATTTAAGTTTATAAAAATGAATTTCAAAATTCTTCAAATTGAAAATGTACGCTTAAGAGTGAAGACCTAAAACGGAAAATTAATTATAATAATAAATTATGAATTAATTGGAAAAGTTAACAATTGAACTTAACATTAAACAAAAAGTTGCAATAATAATTATTTCAAGTTGTATCACATCAGGTGATATAATGATATTTTAAGTGATTGGATTGGTTTTTCCTGGTCTCAACAAATTCCCAGTCATTTCCCGGTTTCCCTTTTTAGTGGAAATTATAATGTTATATATATTTTTATATTTACCTGCAACTTCTAAAGTATTTATATTAATATTGTTTTTGGCAAGTTCTTCAAATTTTTCAATAAAAAATAATTAATTACACATCTAGACGTATACCTATACAGTCTATATAAACGCTTGGCGTCTCGCCAATGCTTGCCCATATATTATTACACAGTCATGTGAACTCTCTTTCCTGCAACAGGTTCATATAAATTCCAATATAATTTTTTTAAGCACAGATCAAAATCCAGTGTCTCTACTAAAATCCCGGAAAAAAATTCCCAGTCAACTCCAGGTTTTTCCAGGTATCTCGAGATTTTTCTGGGTACATATCATTTTTCATAGTACATTTTTTTAAACAATCTACAACAATTATGTAGATAATTTTGTGAGTTTTGCTATAAATGATGTTTTTTTCAGTCCTTTCAAATATCTAAATGTATAATAATTACGTTAGTGTGTGTTAAATTCGTATATTTAACTCAATAACTGTTTTTTCATTTGTGAAAGTAACTTTATCAAAGGATAAGTAATTTGTTAACATTTTAAATTTAGGAAGCTTCAACAAATAATATTTTGAAATATTTTTGAATATATGATCACTATCAAAAAATTGAATGAATAAATAATCCTAAAAATATAATTAAACTTTTTGAATTTGTTCCTAAAGCTCATGAATTAGAAGAATAGTTGAAACAAATTTCCATTTTATCTTCATGTACTTAAAGTTCAGTGCATATTTAACATAATTATATTTTAATTGAAAAATATTTTCCAGGAATATTTTTCTTGGAAGTGAAATTAAGCTTGGTGCTATATCAAATTTGATTTAAAACGCTTGAACTTTTGAACATTTCAGGTAAAAATATTGCATGATTAATAACAAATTGTTGAATTTTGAAATAAAAAAGTAAATTTGTCGCCAGATATGAAAAAGTTCAATTTCCACAAAAAAATACGAATTTGCAGCTTAAACTAAAACTAGCTAAAGAAAAAAAAAGATACATTTTTTAGAAAAAAAATAGCATATTCGAACTCCTGGTTATAAAATTGTTTTGTAACAACAGAAAAACGAATTTTCGATCAGAAAAATTAAACGTTCAGACCAAGTGATACACTTTTAACTAAAATGATGATTCACCATCAAGAATAGTTAAATTTCAAGCAAATAAAAATGAATTTCCAAATGAAACAAATAATATCTAACTGCTGTAGTTGAATTTTGAACCAGGAAAATTAATTTTTATCTTAAATTATGAATCTTCAACTGGAATAGTTGAACTTTCAACCAAAAAGATGAATTTTCAATCATGAAGATCAATGTTCTACCAAACATTACGAATTTTTAACAAGACACATGATTTTTCAAACAAATTGTTGAGTTTTCAACTAAAAAAGATAAATTTTTAAATAATTGATTCAATTTTTAACCAAAAAAGATGAATGTTTATCCAAAAATGGAACAGGTTAACTCCTGATTGCAAAATTTTTTTTATCCCAAAAAAACGAATTTTTAACGAATTTTGAAATAAAAATGATAAATTTTCAAACAAGAAGATGAATTTTTGCCACAAAAGACGAATTTTCAATTTGATACATGAATGACCCAACAAATAGTTGAATTTTCAACTGAAAAAAAAAAAAATCTTTAGACAAAAATTAGATAGTAAAATTTCCAGTCAAAAAATTGATTTTCAACTAAAAAAACCGAATTTTCCAAAAAAAAAAAAAATAATAATAATAAGATTTTCAAACCAAAGTGATGACTTTTTAACTAATATTATGGAGCATCAACCGAAATAGTAGAATTTTAAACAAAAAAAGTGCATTTTTAACAAAATTGATGAATCTTCAACTGGAACAGTTAAATTTTAAACCAAAAAGATGCATTTTCAACGAAATAGTTGAAATTTCAAATGATAAAAATCAATTTTCGAATTATTTAAATTTTGAAATAAAAAAAGATAAATTTTTCTCCAAAAATGGAACGGTTAAACTCATGATTTAAAAAATTATTATTCCACCGAAAAAAAAACGAATTTTTAACGAAACAAATGACATGTACAACCATCAAAGTGATAAATTTCCCACTAAAATGGTGAATCTTCAACGAAAATATTTAAAATGTAAAGCCAAAAAATGAATTTTAAACTAAAATTATGAATCTTCAACTGTAATGGTTGAGTTTTTTCTTAGCAAAAATGATGAATTTTCAAACAAGAAGATTAATTTCTATCAGAAAAGATGAATTTTCACAAGATACATGAATAATCCAACAAATATTTGAATTTTCAACTACAAAAAATATATTTTAAGACAAAAATTAGATAGGAAAATTTTCAGTTATAGAATTGTTTTCCATAAAAAAAAAACGAATTTTTAAACAAAAAAGATTAGATTTTCAAACCCAAGTGATGAATTTTTAACTAAAATTATGAAGCATCAACTAAAGCAATAGAATTTTAGATAAAAAAAAATCAAATTTTTTAAAAAATAAAGAATCTTCAACTGTAGCACTTAAACATTAAGATGAACTTTTAAAGAAATAGTTGAATTTTCAAATAATAAGGATCAATTTTCGAATAATTAATTAAATTTTTAACTAAAAAAGATAAATTTCCATTCAAAAATGGAACGCTTAAGCTACTGATTAAAAAAAATTATTATTCAACAACAACAAAAACGAATTTTTAACGAAACAAATTAAATGTACAACCATCAAAGTGATAAATTTCTCACTAAAATGGTGAATCTTCAACAAAAATATTTAAAATGTACAGCTAAAAAATGAATTTTAAACTAAAATGATGAATCTTCAAACAAGATTCTTCTTTACAAAAAAAAGACGAATTTTCAACAAGATACATGAATGATCCAACAAATAGTTGAATTTTCAAGTGCAAAGATATATTTTAAGGCGAAAATTAAATAGTGAGATTTCCAGTCAAAAAACTGTTTTTCACCAAAAAAAAAAAGAAATTTTCAACAATAAAAAATTAGATTTTCAAATCAAACTGATGAATTTTTAACTAAAATCATGAAGCATCAACTAGAATAGTTGAGATTTAGACAAAAAAAATAAATTTTCAATAAAAAGGATGAATCTTTAACTGGAATAGTTGAATACATAACCAAAAAGATGAATTTTCAATCAAGAAGATAGGGTACACTTCATAGTATGTTTTATTTTAGAATTTAACTGTAAATTGTTTTGCATGGTTGTGAAATAAATTCCAAAAAGTTATAAACAATTTTTTTTTTATATATGCCAAAAAAATTTTTTTTTAGCGTAAATCGAAAAATACCTGGACATATTTTCAAGGCGAATCTAGGCGTAACTTTAGTTTTTTGATAACACTCTTCTTTTTATTTGTAAATAAGTCACAATTCGGAATTTTATATGCTCGATTTTCCAGTAGCAAAAGAGGGAACATATAGGGGATAAAAACAATAGTTCATTAATTATTGACTAGTGAGAGTTCGGGAGAGTTTCCTAATGACGTAACCTACTTTCGGTATACGGTTTGATCATATTTGTGGCCATTAAACATTGAAAGCCTTTAAAAAATTTTAATAACAATGTCATCGTTTAAATAATTTGTTTATCTCAATAATTAGGAGAAATGCCTGGAGATATTTTGGTAAGGAATCTGATAATGCCCTTGAAACTTTTTTTCCGACCAGTAGCATCATTTATAATAATGGCACAATGTTTTATAACAATTTAGTTGTTTGAAGATTTTTTTCCTGGTGAAATAAAAAAAAAACTTAAAAAATATTATGGAGAAGAATCTAGTGGTATCCTTGGTTTCAGATAGAAACATTAGTTTATTTTGAATTAAGGGCACGAGTTTCAAGTCTATGTGCATAGCTGAGTTCTGGGTCATGAATAATTCCCTATAATCCTTCCCAAATTGAGGATTTCTTAAACACATCATTGTAAAATCTGTGACACTTCCTGAAACAGCTTTCAATGCTGTTTTATCTTTCATTCTAGGCTGGTAATTCTTGATATTAATTTTGGACTATACATTTTGAAAATTCTTCAATATTGACACAATGGGTCCTGATGTTACCCCAAACTGCGTTTCCAAACGCACATCTCAATATAATCTCGTGAAGGTTGTGTCTGAAAACCAAATACACATTTAAAGAAAAAGTTGTATTTCAACAAAAGCATCATCCTCCCCTGCCGGAAGTAAAAAGATATAGATCATATCCTTTCGAATCATTTTGAATCTTTGTGGTCGAAATAGATGGAGAAAATGTATCCCATTCTATCTCTTTGTCAATCTAAATTCTTCCATCAGCGTCAATCTTTTTCTGCCTCTTAATTAATCTAAACTCCCTTTATCTTTTTCAATCTCCTTTTCCCTATCTCTTCTTATCCTCGATCTATCCACGTCAATCTTTTTCTATCTTTTTGTCTATATAAATTCACAGAAATAGAAAAACTTTGACTTGAATAGATACAGGATGAAATGAGACAGAGATGGATGAAGATAAACGTGAATTTAGATTGAAAAATAGATAGAAAATTATAGACATGATATAAGGAAGATGAGATTAGGAAAGATAGATGAGAATTTATATTGAAAGAGAGATGGGAAAATATTGACGAGTATAGATGAAGGACAAGATAAGATAAGATAAGAGGGGATTGAAAAAGATTGACGGAACTTCAGATTGATAGAGATATGGGAAAAGATTGACGTGGACAGATGAAGGATAGGATAAGATAGAGAAGAGAATATTGAAAGGGATAGGCGTGAATTCATATAGAGAAATAGATGGAAAAAGATAGACGATGATAGATGTATGATACAATGAGATAGGAAAGAGTAGATTGAAAAAGATAGATCGAAATGTAGATTGATTCAGAGATAAAAAAATATTGACGTGGATAGGTCAAGGATAGGATGAGATAGAGAAGAGGGTATTGAAAAAGGTAGATGTGAATTCAGATTGAAAAATAAATAGGAAAAGGAAGACTTAGATAGATGTATGATACAATGAGATAGGGAAAAGGATATTGAAAAAGACAGATGTGAATTTAGATTGACAAAGGGATAGAAAAAGATTGAGTTAGGTAGACATAGGAAAAGGTTTGACACATGAGAGGGTATTGTAAAAGATAAACGTGAATTTAGATTTAAAAATAGATAGAAAAAGATTGACGTTAATAGATGTGTGATACAATGAGGTAGGGAAGAGAATATTGAAAAATATAGGTGGGACTGTAGATTAATCTAGGGATATAAAAATATTGATGTGGATAGACGGTGGATAGGATGAGATAGAGAAGAGGATATTGAAAGAGATAGACGTGAATGCATGTCGAAAAATCGATAGAAAAAGATAGACGTTGATAGATGTATGATAGAATGAGATAGGGAAGAGTAGATTGAAAAAGATAGATGGAAATTTAGATTAATTCAAAGATAGAAAAATATTGACGTGGACAGATAAAGGATAGGATAAGATAGAGAAGAGTGTATTGAAAAAGATAGACGTGAATTCAGATTGAAAAATAGATAGAGAGAGACTGACGTGGATAGATCGAGGATAAGAAGAGATAGGGAATAGGAGATTAAAAAAGATAAAGGGAGTTTAGATTGATTGTGAGACATAAAAAGATTACGTTAATAGAAGCAGGATAGGATGAGATAGAGAAAAGCAGATTGGAAAAGAAGGACGTATTTATATAGAAAAAAAGATAGAGAAGTATTTACGTCGATAGAAGCAGGATAGGATGAGATAGAGAAAAGGAGATTGGAAATGAAAGACGTGAATTTATATAGACAAAAAGACAGAAAAAGATTGACGCGGATAGATCGAGGATAAGAAGAGATAGGGAAAAGAAGATTGAAAAAGATAAGAGGAGTTTAGATTGATAGAGAGATAGAAAAAGACTGACGTGGATAGATGAAGTATAGGATGAGATAGAAAAGAGAGGATTGAAAAAGATAGACGCGAATTTAGATTAACAAAGAGGTAGAATGGAATACATTTTCTCTATCTATTTCTATCATAAAGATTCGAAATTATTCAAAAAGATATGATATATATCTTTTTAATTCCAGCACGGTACGCTAGATGGCTGAGGGTAGAAGTAACCAACAAAGTAAAATCAGTTTTGGGGCCTATAAGTAGAGGCCTAGCGAACCGTTCTCTTTCAAGTTCATCACAGTTGTCGAAATTAATTTTAACTATGTAGGTATATAAGCATGGACGTCACGTTGGCTTTCTGATACGTGGTCATAGTCAAATTCATTTTTTTAATGAATATTTTACTTTTCGATAGACTCCCCAATTTCGAGGGATAGCAAAAGATAAGAGTCCTCAGTCACGAAGGATACATGAAGAGATTGAAAAAGATTGAAATTAGTAATATATAGATAGACTGAGGGATAGATAAAGATAAGAGTCTTCGGCCACGAAGGATAGAGAAAGAGATTGAAAAAGATTAAAATTCATAATAGATAGATAGACTGAGGGATGGAAAAAGATAAGAGTCTTCGGCCACGAAGGATAGAGAAAGTGATTCAAAAATATTTAAATTCGTAATAGATGGATAGACTAAGGGATCGAAAAAGATAAGAGTCACTCTTGACGTAGGATAGAGAAACAGATAGAAAGTTATTAGGATTAGGGATAAGAAAAGATAGCGTTTAAGAGATGCAAAGTGACCCATTGAGAGAGATAGAATAGTTCTATCTTCTCCTATCCCTAAATTTCTATCTTTTTCAATCTTTTTGTTTCCAGCAGGGTCTTGTCTATTTTGTTTTGAAACACGCGGAAATCTTGTTTAAACAATCATAATTATTCGGCCGCGAGATTAGGTGAAGTTTGTAATAAAAAGATATTGTTTTCTAAAAAAAGATTCTATTTAAGACAAATTAAAATCCTCCAAACCTTAAATTTAAGAGAAAATTCGATTTGTTTTAAGAAACTCTTTATTTGATGCAGTTGAATCACAAAAGACCTACAACATTCCCTTCTAGGAATAATCGACTGGACACGATTTATAACGATTAGGAGTGACCAAAAGATCAATGGGTTTAAATCAGGGGCATGACACGATTATTATGATTATAGTTCCCAATTTGACTCAGCAGGAAAAATGCGAATCTGCAGCGCTGAACGCCTTTCGCCCAATTATCTTGTTTAAATTGAAATTAAATATTGGAATTCATGCATTTTTTTCGATTATATTGCCATTTATAAAATATTTCCGTCATACAAACATCTGATTTTGTAGTTATGAATTCAACATATGTAAGTTACGTGTAAAAGAAGGTCTAATTTGATACATTTCTTATCTTCATATTTATTTTATGCACTGTGATTATATATACCTAAACTCGTAAAATAACACGTAATCTAGTAAAATAAATACCTACGTTCAACAGAGGAAATTTACAAAAAAAAAAAAAAGCAAAAAATCTCAAACTTTTTATAAAATTGTTACATAAGGCGGGTTACAGGTAAAGAGATTTCAAGGGTTATATTTTGACATCGGATGTTGACACGTTCATTTTGGATATTTTGACACTTAAGGAGTACTTACACGTTCTGTCTGCTGGCTGTCAGCCAGCCAACATATCGAAATATCCATTCACACCTCCGGAAAATTCAGTGAAATATAGTAATATAGACTTTTGGACGAGCCACCATTTTTACAGTGTCGTATACTTTCTATAAAGTGGTCATAAATTTTCATGGAAAAATAAAGAAAAGGCATGGAAGTTTTCAAGCGCAGTCAAGAAACAACAGTCTTGGAATTCTTTTCATACAGTTTACAAAACAAATGTATACAGTCATGAAGTGGCTATAAAATGACTCTTCATATTTGCCAAGACTTAAATTGAATAAGTGCGTCATTCAAAAACTATGAACTCGAATACGATTCAGGAAAATAGTCCATGACTGTCTGCGAGAATTTTCAGAGGCGCGCTCAGTGGGGCTCAGAGACAAATTCACATTGAGCGCAGTTCCACCGACCAAGCTTCGGCGGCGTGGCGTCGGTTATACGTGAGTGGCGTGCGTATCCAGTGGAGGGAATACGTGAGTTGGAAGGAGAAGGCGGATACCACTCTCGGTCTTCTTATTTATAATTTTAATTAATAATAAAAAGTTTCTTAGAAGTTAATCGAGTCAACACTAATACTTTTCGGAGCTTCTTATTTTCAGAAAAAAAAAAATGTTTAGTAGAATCGAATATCTGGGTTGTTTTCTTCATAAAGATACACAACCATTATTTAAACAATTTCCTTATTTATTTAACAAAATTTATTATTCTGATATAGAATATAAAATAATTTTCGTGGATTGTTGTTAAAATTGTTATTTCTCATCAAAAATTTTATTTCAAATTATCATTTTTGTAATAACAATTTATAAAAAGTATTTTCGAATCTATCTCAATATTTCTTTCATCTTTTAAGAGTGTAAACGCAAGTGAGTTTTTTCCTAAGTTTAAAATTTTGTCTCACAGAAAGTGCACAAAGGACAAAAAGTTTGATTTTTTGTTGACTTGTTACCAATTTCTCCAATCTGGAATCAAATTCTTGAATTTAAAAAATAAGAATAAGTCAGTTCAATTTTTAAACAGAAATTTTATCATGTGCCGTAGTACTATGTGAATACTTATTTATACTACATATGAAATTGTCTGAAAAAAATTTCCATTGCATGGATTCTATTTTCTTCAATAGAATCGAACGGTGCAATTAGTTTTTATGTTATATCTCACAAATTTGAAAAGAATATTTAAACAATTTTAGTTTAAATGAAGAAAAAACTTGTTTTTTTACTTAAAATCATCCCTTGGTCATTCAGATTTCCAGTCTGATGCTCTTGACCACTAAGCTATGGAGAACGTAGTGTTCGAATACCACCGGAGCAAAAGAGAATTTTTTTCACAATTTAAGTATCAATATGAAAATGGAATAGTAAAATTTAAGTGAAAAAAATTTTATTTAAGCCAAACATAAGAGATTTCAACTGAAACAATGAATATTTGACTGAAACATGATTTTATTTCCTACCTCAAAGATGAATTTACAACTAAAAGTATAAATATATAATTGGAATATTCAGATTTTCAACCGATGAGAAGAATTTTTCATCAAGGAAATTAATTTTCAAGGAAAAACATAATTTCTTGCAAAAAAAAAATTATTTGTAGCAAACTACAATAGTTTCCATTCGTTTTTGTGGATTATAAGTTTGGAAATTTCAATTTTTTTATCTACTATAACGGTGGAGTAATTTTAATAATAATATTTTATATTGTTTGAACAAATTGTAGATTTTATATGATAAATAAGAATCAATTTATTCAATAATGTTGTGTGAGGTACACAAAATTAATTTATCTTTAAATAGAACTATAAAAATGTTCTTGAACAATACTACAAATTATTTCTATAAATATAATTATTTTATATTTATAACTGAAATTTTTCACATTGAAAAATTATTTATTCATATTAAAATTCACGTTAAAAGTGCAACCATTGATTATATTATTGAAAATATAAATAAATGAAGAAATATCAATAAATATTAGTGAACAAAGATATATAATTTCCAAACTCACTGTGAAGTTGTATCAACTTTTGTGCTCATCCAATGACCACTTTGCTTCCTGGAAGCAAATACGATTTACTTTCTCATAGAGGAAGCATTAAGTTTGGATAAGAATTGTTTTTTCGATTGAAATCTTATTTTGATCATTTTATAAAACCACTCTATGTGTCTATTACCTTTTGAAATAAATCTTCTATGATTCAACCTCGCGAACGAAAACTAAATTTTTTAAAATTATTTCAGTAGAAAATATGAGTTTAGCAATAATATTTTCAAATAAAATGTATTAACATTAGATTATTTGACTTTTCACGACAGAAGAAACCTTTCATTTTCTTCCATCAGCTCTGAATTTTGGAAATTTGCAGCTTTGAATTTTGTTTATTTTGAAATTAATAGATGAAAATTAAATTAGCCAAATTACAAATAATCATAACTTCCTTAATATTCAATTAAATTTATTAATCTTATAGATCAGTCGATTTGCCTTAACACTAAGAATCACGACGTGCCGATTCAGGGCTCCCTGAAATAATTTGAACATCTTAGAGGCTATTATTATTATTGATGATTAAAAATTTCTAGAAATAAATAAATCCCTAGTTAATCTCTCAAATAATTTGAAATCTCTTCAAATGTTTTCAAATCACCGATTTGAAAATATGTGGATATCGTTAAAAATATTTGGAAATCCTGATATCCTCTTTGCTTTTGGGTGGGATTCGTTTGAAGTAGTAAGAAGGATATTCGTCGGAAATAATGGATTTTTTCTCTACTGAGAAGGAATTATCTTAATAGATAACAAGAAACAGGAGAAGTAGGGGAACTATAGGAGGTAGTGAGAGGAAATGCTGCCATTTTTGTAAAGGAGGGATGTATGTTTGACAGATTTCGAGGGAGGTGAGAGGAGGGTGTGATATATCTATCTCATATGATAGAAAGAGATAGCAGATAAAAGAGTGATCTGAAGAGTACCAGAGCAGGAAGTGAGAGGATAAATGTCGAGGAGGTGGAAAGAGGGATTGATGTATCTATCTCCTAAGATAGAAAGAGATAGCGAGTTGAGCAGGTGTTCTTTGATTTCGATTTTCTCCTGAAAAGAATTTGATTAGCGTAGATTCAAATCGTAAGTAAGTGGGGAAGGGATGAAGTTAGTCAGTGCGTTGGCTGAAATGGCTGGTATACCAGCTGTCTCTGCGGAAACGGGCGGGCTGGTATACCAGCTAGCCCGATAGCGGAGGAAAGGGAGGGGGGGGGGGGGGGGGGGAAGTTACCAGACAAAATTAGGTTTTGTTTGATTTTTATTCTTGATCTTTATTTTACTATGATTTTACAGAGAAAGTCGGAATTTTTAATTGTAGAGTACTAGGCTCGTCCTCACAGGTGGGTGATGGGACGTCAATATTTGCCTCTGGCTGGCTTCCAGCTGGAGGATTTTGGCGGTCGAGAGAGAGATTTGTAGATTTCGTATATGCTTGGTTGCTCACGGCAATTGCTTGCTCGTGAAGACCTATGGCTGGCTACCAGCTGTAGGTACACTGTAAAAAATATGGTTCCATTTTATTTGAGCATAATTTTTTTAGCGTCCTGTTATAATACCAAATCGTCTTTTTTTTAAGCCTTCGTTTGTGCTATTTTACTTTGCTAACTTCAGATTGAAAAGTGGTACGTACTAGCCACGAAGGAATAGTAAGGAGTAGTATCCCTGTAAGTGGGGAGTGGGACGAGCGACGTCCAATAATTCGTTAATGGTAGCTACGAATGAAAACTCGTATGCTCCCCCGTTCACAGGCGCACTGGCGTTTGCCATGCCAACGATGTCAACACGCGTTTGAAGTTTCGAAATTGTATATTGAACGAACATAAACAAACGAACGTAACCTACATGTGCATCGAGATGTCAAAAGGTAACATATTGAGTGGGTATAACATGTGACTGCGAAAACAGCTCTGCGCATGTGCACGGGGGAGCATACGAGTTTTCATTCGTAGCTAGCATTAACGAATTATTGGACGTCACTTGTCCCACCTCTGCTCACCGAACACATAGGGTGATACCACTCCTTACTATTCCTTCGTGGTACTAGCGAACTAAAATTATGCACAGGGCAATTGTTTTAATTTCTTGCAACTTCATGCTTAAGAGAAACAGAAAACATTTGAAACAAAACAAATTTGATTCTCACTTCGGTCCTGTTTCGATCCAAAAAAGTTTGTTTTAATGCCGGAAACTAGCCTGGATATAATACTTTTTTCTACCTAGGGCTAGCTTCCAGCTATAGGGTTTAGTGTGAGGGCTCTGGCTTCCAGCTCGCAAACACTTCTGCCGTTCTGGGCCTGTGCGCGTCCTTTTAACGAGGAGGCTGCGTGGGTGTTCCGTGGGAGTCGAGCGGAGAGGGTAGAAAATCGTTGGAGGGAGATGCGCGCGTCGAGTTTCGCGGGCGCTCTACTCGCGACTCTCGCCTCTACTCGCCCTGCCGCCTTGCTGACGTCACTGCTGACGTCACTTCACGGAGGACCTATCTCTCTCTTATTCTTCCTTACTCGCAGGTCTAATTACTAGTTATTATAATTTGAAGATGGTTTCCTAATGAAGGAATAAACGTCGTCTGCGAGAGTGTTTTAAATCTACCAATAAAAGAGGCTCACTCTATGCGAGCCGCGTATAACAATCAGTTCGAATTCATTAAAATTACTGAAAATATCTTCAAATCTCTACAAATTTCTGGAACGTCCTTAAAATCACTCTAAATGACTAGAAATCTCTTTAAAATCTTTAAAAACTTTTGAATCCTTTCGGAATTCATTAACATTCTTCAAGCAGAAAATTTAAAAAATATGGATTTCGACTATGCTGGACCAATATTACTACAATGTTATGTGGATCGTTTTTTGATTCCGTATACTTTTTTTGACTTAATACTTTTTATTATTTAAAATTTTTTTATGATAATCTTTTTATGATAATATTTTATACTTTTAAAGTTACTGAAAACTCTATGACTGATTTAGCGTAAGCACGTACATTAAAAAGGAATGTTTATATAATTTTAATGTGTTCCAAGGTAGATTTCATGTGAAATCAGTCAAAATATATTTCTGATCGACAGATTAATAAAAAAATGTTCTTAGAATTTACCCAAATACAATATTTATTTATTTTAAACAATGCGTTTATTTCATTTCGCAGTTCTGCTAATTATATTTCATGAAGAAGAATATTGAAAATTGCAATTTCATTATAAAGAATTCATTATTATGACACTTATCATTATTATTACACATCTAAGTACTCAAAACTTATACGAAAAATATTGAAAATTGTCTCTTTTTTCAAATTAGACAGAGCATATTTTCCTCCTGCTTGTAAATAATTTACAAATGTTAAAACAATTATTATTTGTCTGAGAGGGGGTGAGAGGGGGATGGCGAGGGAGGGAGACACAGAGAGAGAAGCAGGCCTCCGTTCTGTGATATGAGACACAGCGCGTGTGTCAGAGGCCTGCGTTACTTATATAATTCTTATCATAAGTTCTTACCTATTTTTGCCCTTTCCTGAAGAGAATGTTCTTTCCTCAAGTCTCAAACATCAAGTTTCAAACATTTTTCAAACATTTTTCAAACATTATTTAAACATTTTTCGAACATTTTTCAAACATTTTCCAAGTCGATTTTCCTTCTCAACGAATTCTAGATCAATTATGCTCATGTAGCCCGATCGGGCTTTTTGCCTTTGCGAAAGCAAAAACTGAAAAACTGTTTGTCTTCCTCTATCGTCATTAAGCCCAGCGCACTTGCATGAGCAATATCAAATGGGTCATCTGAACGCTCAGAAAAAATACTTCCTTTTCCGTTTGTGTTGAATTTTTCCTTAAACGACTTTTCTGAAGATGATTCCATTCTTCAGATAAAATTTCAAGAATTGATAAGCAGTGTTGATTTCCCTGTGTTGGTATTCCTATTGTATTTTTACTTGTTCTATTCCTATTTTTTTCCTATTTTTCGAGTATTGGTAAGCAAGACACCTACAAATACTCTGATATAAGACAGGTTATGACGGACAATTTGATGCAACTTTCAATCAAATGTAGGTCTTCTCGAAACTCCATTTTGAATGATAATAATGATTTACTTTTTTCAAAATGATTAAAACCACTCTAATTCCTCTATCACATTATTTATCACATTACTAGCAGTCCATGATATTTTTCCCTTTTGAAAGCGCAAGGAGAGAAATTCTGGCAAAAGTGGTAACTACAGAAGGTCATCCATAAACCATGGCACCAATTTTGGACCTTCT
>CAKNXH010002087.1:71654-91004 GCA_932178445.1 Andricus quercusramuli | reverse complement strand
AGGGTGATTTTTCACGAAAATTGGGTAATAATGGAGAAATAAATTCTTCTAAATAAATTATAAGTTAAATGCCATATGGAATCCAATATGAAATTTATAACCAAAAATGGAAATGTGGCATTTTTAGATCAAAAAATTTCATTTTTGTTCTAAAAAAAAAGATTTTTGAATAGGAAATTCAAATTTTAAACCAAATAGGTACATTTTGCAGAAAATATATATTTTGAATAAAATTGTTCAACTTTCAACCAGGTAGTTGAATTTTCATCTAAAAAGGATTAATTTTTAACCAAATATTAAAATTTTTGACAAAAAATAGGAATTTTACAGCAAAATGATCAATTTTCTACGAAAAATATGATTTTTCAAGAAAATACATACATTTTAAACAACATTTTTAAACTTTCAATCCAAAAGAAGGAATAATCTATAAAAAAAGTCAAATTTTCAACCCAAAAATAAGATTTTTTAACAAAAAAATTAATTTTCTGCGAACAAATTAAATTTTTGTAAGAACAGTTTAATTTTTAACCAAATATTTAAACCTAACACAAAAATATGAATTTTCAACAAAAAATGTAATTTTTAACCGAATGGTTTAATTTCCTACCAAAATGTTGAATCATCAATCAAACCAGATTAATTTAGAACCGAACAGTTGCATTTTTAACCAGAAAGGGTGAATTTTCAACCAAGAGGACGAATTTTTAACAAAATACATAATCCACAACTAGAAAAGATCCATTTTTAATGAAAAATCTAAATGTTATGAAAAATCAAATTGTTACAATGTTACTGATATAAATGAATTTTAGAAATAAATGAATACACGAATTGGAGAAAAATATGAATCTTGAAAATATGAATTTTCAACAAAAGGGTCGTACCCAAAAGATGATTTTTTAACCCGGAAAATTACTCTTCTAGAAAAGGACTTGTTAAATTTCCAACCAAGATTTTAAATTTTCTACTAAGAAGGTTACCTTTTCAACCGAATAGTCAAATTTTTTATAAAAATGATGAAGTTTGTAAAAAAAATGAATTGTCAAGCAAAGAGATTAATTTGAATAAGGTTTTTAGTCGATCATAGGGGGTAAATTTCAATAAAAATCCACAATTTTGTTTTGTAACGTTTCGTCAGCTTGGTTCGCTGACCTCTTCAGACTGAAATTTTATTAAAAAAAAGAAACAACATTTAGAACTAGTACAAAACACGAATTTTTTAATGATTTAAAAAATGGTTGCACTTCACCTTATATAACGCTGTCAAGACATCACATAAAATTTAAATTTTTTAAGTAGACAAGAAACTAAATGTTTTTCTTGTCAACTAGTCCGAATTTGGGTTTTGTCTAACTCTAGACCGTCATCTGTGAGGTGAAGACTATAACTGCCGGTATTGAGACTCAGAGTGGTATTTATACTCAAGAGCATTACGTACAATTAACGAAATTATTATGTACAGAAAATATAATTAGATGAAAACTTAAAATTTCAAACTTTGTAACGCCGGATTGTATCTGTGATTTAATGTATAAATATCTTCTTTTTTGTTAATGCTATTGTTGTTGATCTTAATATGTAACATTTCAGAGATTAATCTTTTTTGGTAATTAGCTTCAAAATCAAGAATTGTTGTGTTTTGCCAGTCAAATTCATGATTATGAGAGCTACGATGTAGATTTATAACAAATTCCCTTTTTTTGTTATTTTTGTGTTCTTTTATGCATACATCTAACATTCTTTTGGTTTCACCTACATAACAAGCAGGGCAATTTTTACAAGCAATATTATAAACAACATTAGTCTGATCCCATTTTTCTGACACATCTTTACCTAGCTTAACTATGCATGACAAAGAAGGTTTTATCGAAGGTATAACAGATATATTAGATTTTTTAAATATATGAGAAGTTTGATCAAAAAACTTTTTTATGTATGGTAAGCAAACTTTTGGTTGACGGGCCAATAACTGTTTTCGAGCAGAGTTGTTTTGATCAGGTGGGTATTTTATTTTTTGTTTTCGGATCTTTATTTGTTGAATAATAAATTTCATCGGATAATCATTGTTTTGCAATAATTTAGTTATAATTTCCAAATTTTGTGTCTGAAATTTCCTGTGTGATAACTTTATTGCTCTGTCAACCAAGTTAAATATAATGTTTTTCTTGACTTGTTTTGGGTGACCTGAAAAGAAATTAACCGTCCTACCTGATAAATTTGGCTTTTGGTACCAATTGGTGATAATTTTATTATTTTCTTTTATTAAAGATATATCCAAGAAATTAATTTGATTATTTTCTTCAATTTCAAATGTGAATTGTAACTTTTTGTTAAATGAATTGAATGTGTCTTTGATTAAATTGATATTATCTTTTTTGACACATAAAATGGTGTCGTCCACATACCGATAGTAAAACGGGAGTGTGAGGCCGTGTTTTTCTTTTAAAATTTTCAGGCAATAACTTTCCAGGTCATCCATAACCATGTCTGCAAACAGGGGTGAAATGGGAGAACCCATCGGCGTTCCAAAAATTTGTTGATATATATTTTCATTAAAAGCGAAATAAGTGTTGTTAAAAAGAAATTCTGTACATCGTCTTATGTCATCGAAAGGTATTTTACAATTAGAATCAATACAATTAACCCTTCTATCAAGACTTTCTAACACTAAGGAGCATGAAACGTTTGTGAATAAAGAACTGACATCTAAGGACATGAAAATATGATCATTATCAATTACTACATTTTTTAATTTTTCTTTTAAATCAAGACTGTTATTAATGTGTGATTTAGGAATCTTTATAGCATTTTTGAGTTCTTGATATATAACTTTTGCTAAAAAATGGGTTGGATTGTTGATTAAAGAAATTATGGGACGAAGTGGTGTATTTTCCTTATGGATTTTTGGTAAACCGTAACATTTTGCTAACATAGTATTAGTGCAAGTCAGCTCATTATTGTGATATTTATATTGCAAAAATTCATTATCGATCAAATCTTTCAATATTTTAGAAGTATTCTCTTGTAATTTTTTAAGCGGGTTCTTATTTAATCTTGTGTAGATTCTTGGATATATCTTTAATAAAAGAAAATAATAAAATTATCACCAATTGGTACCAAAAGCCAAATTTATCAGGTAGGACGGTTAATTTCTTTTCAGGTCACCCAAAACAAGTCAAGAAAAACATTATATTTAACTTGGTTGACAGAGCAACAAAATTATCACACAGGAAATTTCAGACACAAAATTTGGAAATTATAACTAAATTATTGCAAAACAATGATTATCCGATGAAATTTATTATTCAACAAATAAAGATCCGAAAACAAAAAATAAAATACCCACCTGATCAAAACAACTCTGCTCGAAAACAGTTATTGGCCCGTCAACCAAAAGTTTGCTTACCATACATAAAAAAGTTTTTTGATCAAACTTCTCATATATTTAAAAAATCTAATATATCTGTTATACCTTCGATAAAACCTTCTTTGTCATGCATAGTTAAGCTAGGTAAAGATGTGTCAGAAAAATGGGATCAGACTAATGTTGTTTATAATATTGCTTGTAAAAATTGCCCTGCTTGTTATGTAGGTGAAACCAAAAGAATGTTAGATGTATGCATAAAAGAACACAAAAATAACAAAAAAAGGGAATTTGTTATAAATCTACATCGTAGCTCTCATAATCATGAATTTGACTGGCAAAACACAACAATTCTTGATTTTGAAGCTAATTACCAAAAAAGATTAATCTCTGAAATGTTACATATTAAGATCAACAACAATAGCATTAACAAAAAAGAAGATATTTATACATTAAATCACAGATACAATCCGGCGTTACAAAGTTTGAAATTTTAAGTTTTCATCTAATTATATTTTCTGTACATAATAATTTCGTTAATTGTACGTAATGCTCTTGAGTATAAATACCACTCTGAGTCTCAATACCGGCAGTTATAGTCTTCACCTCACAGATGACGGTCTAGACTTAGACAAAACCCAAATTCGGACTAGTTGACAAGAAAAACATTTAGTTTCTTGTCTACTTAAAAAATTTAAATTTTATGTGATGTCTTGACAGCGTTATATAAGGTGAAGTGCAACCATTTTTGAAATCATTAAGAAATGCGTGTTTTGTACTAGTTCTAAATGTTGTTTCTTTTTTTTAATAAAATTTCAGTCTGAAGAGGTCAGCGAACCAAGCTGACGAAACGTTACAAAACAAAATTGTGGATTTTTATTGAAATTTACCCCCTATGATCGACGAAAAACCTTATTCAACTTAAATATGGAGGGTGATACTTACTTTTTTGATAACAAAGAGATTAATGTTCTACCAAAAAACACGAATTTTCCACAAAATAAATGAATTTCCAATTAAATTGTTGAATTTTAAAGCCAGAAGTACGTATAAGTATCATCAAAACGGTTGAATTTGCAACCCAAAAGTATGATTTGGCAACAAATTAATTTTCTATAAAAAGTTAAATTTTCGTAAAAATAGATTAATTTTTAACCAGAAAGTTCATTTTAAACCGAAGAGTTTCATTTTCTACCAAAATATTGATTCATCAACCAAACCATAACAATTAGAACCAGACAGTTGCATTTTCAACCAAAATGGATCACTTTTCAACCAAGAATTATTTTCGATCCCAAAAGTCGAATTTCTAACAAAATTAATGAATTTGCAACTATAAAATAGATGAGTTTTCAATAAGAATATCAATTTGCAACCAAAAGTGGAATCGTTACATTGTTAGTTGAACAAAATATGTAAATCTTGAAAAATATGAATTTTTAACAAACAAGTTGAAATTTGAACCAAGCAGTTGAATTTTCAGCTAAAAAAAATAAATGTTGAACCAAATAGTTAAATTTTCAAGCAAAAAGTTGAATTTTTCAGCAAGAAATAAATGTTTTGCCAAAAGGACGAATGACCTACAAAGCAGTAGAATTTTGAACCCGAAAACATGATTTTATGACAAAAAAGTTAATTTTGTACAAAAAGTTAAATATTCATAACAAAGTTTGATTTTTTATGAAAAAGTTAAATTTTTATTAATAAGTTTAGATTTTTATTAAAAAGTTAATTCTCCACCAGATAGTTTAATTTTCTACAGAGTTGTTGAATCCTCATCCATGGATTAATTTAGATCTAAATCGTTGCATTTAAATAAAAAGGATGAATTTTTGACGAAAAAAATTTATTATTGACCAAAAAAGATGAATTTTTGACAAAATACATAAATTTTCAAATAGAAAAGATGAATTTTCAAGAAAAATATCAATTTTCACCCAAAAGTGGAATCAACCAAAAAAATACGAATTTTCAACAAAAACGCGACATTTTCAACAAAACAGATAAATTTAAGAATGAAATTATGAATATTAAAAACAGTAAATTTTCCACAAATAAGTCAACCCAGAAGATTATTTCATAACCCAAGAGATTAATTTTTTTTAAACGGAATAGATAAATTTTGAACCAAGAAGATAAATCGACTTGAAAAAAATGAATTTTTAACAGAGTAGTTCAACTTTCAACCAAGTAGCTGAATTTCAGACCAAAAAAATGACTATTTAACAAAATAGTTTCATTTTTGAGAAAATAATAAAATTTTGAACCAAAAACTATAATTTTCAACAAATCGAGATAAATTCTGAACCAAAAATACAATAGTAGACTTTCATTCAAAAGTAGTTGATTTTTTTTGTAGGGTTCTGTCAATTTAGTTCTCATTAAAGCGGAAAAACGAGAAAAAGGGGAGAAAGAGTATGTTTCTTAAAGACAGAGAAAAAAATTCTTAAAAATTTATCATCAGGAAATGTACTGAATTGACAACCTCCCTGGCGGAAAAAATTTTTAAAAGAAAGTACAACATTTCTACAACTGTAATTTTTTGTTGGAACGTGTATTTTTTTGTAAAAAATGTACAAAATTTAACAAAAAAAATACAGTTAAATATAAATAGCTAATTATTTCTTGAATTTTCCTGTAGAAAAGTAAAAAAATCAACAATAAAGTACAAGTTTCTAGAATTCAAAAATTTGTATAACTTTTTATTAATATTTTCTTTACATGTTTGCAAAATCTACAAGGTATTACAGAAAACTACAGAATTTTACATTTTTTAATTTGGGTGCTCGATGACATAAAAACGTTTTAAATTTTACGTAAATTATTGAAGAAAATTACAAAAAAATGCAAGATTTCACAAAAGTTGAATTATTTGGTAACTGTATTTAAATTATGTTGTATATTTTCACCAAGAACTTTTGCCATTATAATCAATTACACTGAACTGTAGTTCGATTATTGAAAATTGAACAATAATCGACTTTACAGGACGAATCAATTTTTTATTTTTTAAAGCCTCAGTAGTTAAACAAGTATAAACATCCGATTGAAACTTCATAAACTATTCTTAATTTAAAAATAATTTGAAAAACTGAATGCTCTTATTCAATTCCAAATCCTATTAAGATATTGTTCCAATCTGAAATATTTCATTTTTAACCCTTTTAATTTAAAATTTTTGGATTAGGACATTTTTTTAATAAAATTGAATTAAAACTTTGTACGTTACAATTTCAATTGTTCTATTTAGCAAAATTTTTTAATGTGTCAGTGAAATCATTGAATTTTGATGCATGAATTACAATTGAATTATAATTTATAATTATAATATAATATATATAATATAATTATAATTATTCACCAGTTTTGATAAGATCTAAACTTGATTTAAAACCGAAAAAGATTTTGAAAAAAAACAAGTAAATTCAGATTTTTGACGATTTCGAAATGAAATGTTGAAGCTTTCTATTGTTCCCTCAAAGTTTTGAGAAGATAAAAAAGTTTCTTAACTTTGGTGGGAAAATTCAAAGAGATTTTTTATTTCAAAAAATTAATTTTTAGAAAATATTTTGAAATATTACGAAAATTTTGAATAATAAATAACAAGTGAGCAATTATTGATTTGGAAAATAATCAAGTAAGTTCAAAATATACTTGAAATCTTGAAGATTCCAAAATAATTTATAACGTGAAAAGATTTAAAAACATTTAAAACACAATATAGATTTTTGAAAATGTCAAACATAAAATTCTTGAGCTTTCCAAGCATTTTGAAAGGTTTTAAATATAAAAAAATATGTATCAAAATTCCGATAAAAACGAACAATAATTTATTTGCACAAATTAATTTTAAAAGGATATTTAATAAGATTCTCAAAACTTTCATAAAAGAATCTGGATGATTTCAAGGTATTTTTTTACTTTTGCAAGATTTTCCAAAAATGTTTGGGAAAATTTGAGTTTCAAAATAATAAACTTATTATCAGATTCCTGTAAAATATTCTAAATTATTTTTTTTCAAACAAACTTTAAAGCAAATATTTAAAAAGATTTCAAAACAAATTTTAATGCATAAATTAATGTTTCTAGCTTAAAATTGCTTAAAATGACATAATTCAGAGAATTTATACATTTTTCTATTCATTCTCTAATTAATAGCATTGGAAATAATAGCGTGGATTCCTTTCTTTAATATTTTAACTGTACAATGTATAAAAGTTAAAAATTGAAATTTGGAAGTTCAACGGCATTTAATTGAAAAAATTTCAATTGAAAAGGTTTTAAAGCTTCAATTTGAAAAGTTAAAAATTCGAAGTATTCCACTTTAAGCGTTTTAAATTGCCGTTTAGTTTTCATAACTTCAAATGAAAAAAATTTATTTTCAAGAAAATAAACAATTAAATATATATTAATTTGAAAGAAATTTGAGTTAGTTTCAGAGATATTTACAAGCTCCAAGAAAATCCAAACTTAATTTAAGACGAGAAAAGATTTCAAAAAATGAGAAAGAATTAGATTTTTGAAAATTCCGAAATAAAATTTTTAAGCTTTTCTAGAATCTTTAAAGGTTTTGAGAAAATAAAAAAAATTTCTCAAGTGTGCTGAGAAATTTTCTAATGATTTTTTATTTTGGAATATAGTATATTGTGCACCTAGGGGAAGAAAATGTGCCTCTTGCCCTTGGCGCATACGATATTTTTTATAACAAATCGATGATTTCAGACATTTCTCGAAATAATAGACATGATTTCAGTCCATATTAGATTTTGAAGAAACAAGCACGGAATTTATGTTAACTTATTCCAAATTATCAAAAATTTAATAGAAAAATTGCCGGAAATTTTTGGTGATTTTCGGTAATTTGAGAGGTAATTTATGGTAACTTACCATAAATTACCCTAAATTCAATTTAAAAATGTTCATGAATTTGCGGAAATTTATGGAAATTCTCGGTAATTTTTGACCATTTTACATGTAAATATGGTAACTTAGCATGAATCACCCAAAATTCATTAAAAAAATTTCCATAAATTTCCGGAAATTTATGAAAAATTTTGGTCATTTATGGTAGTTGTACAGGTAAATATGGTAACTTACCATAAATTACCCAAAATTCATTCCTAAAAATCTGCATAAATTTCCAAGGACTTTATATATATTATATTATAACTATTATAACCGTAAAATTCTATTATCTGCAACCAAAATTTTCTCACAGTTTTTATCCACCTCTGACGTCACTTTTCAGTCCCTAGGGATTAAGAAGTACTTTTTACACCCTAGGGAGTAACAAATAGAGCTTTACCACCGCCTCATAGGCGTCAAATAGGGGTGAAATCATGCATATGTCAGGAAAAATTAAATTCAAGAGAATATTTAAGAAGATTAAAAGAAAATTCTGAATAATAAATGACAAATTGACAATTAATACTTTGGAAAATGAGAAAGTGAGTTTAAAATATATTTAGAAGTTTCTAAAAGATTCCAAAATAATTTAAAGCGTGACAAGATTTCAAAACACTTAAAACGAAATATAGATTTTTGAAGATATTTCGAACACAAAATTTATAAGCTTTTCAAGCATTTTGAAAGGTTTTAAATAAAAAAGATTCGTATCAAAATTCCTAGAAAAACTAACATTTTTTCAAATAATTCAAAAAGAATATTTAATAACATTTTTCAGATTTTCAAAATAGATCTTCAAACAATCGTAGGAAAAATCGAGTTCCAAGATGATAAAATTACTATTAGATTCCTGGAAAATTTTTGCATGTTTTTTTTTTTTAATTTTTAAAACAATCTTTAAAATGATCTAAACACAAATTTTTATGTATTAATTAATGTTTCTTGCTTAAAATTGATTAAAATGATATAATCTTTAAAATTTTTAAATTTTTTTATTGTTTCTTCAATTCGTAACTTAAAAGATGATTGAGTGGATTTCTTTTTTTAAATAGTTTAGCTGTACATCGTATAAAAGTTAAAATTGAAAATTTTACAGTTTAAAGGATTTTGATTAAAAAAATTTCAATTGAAAAGTTTTAAGCGCTTTTATTTTATACGCGAAAATCATTAAGCGCTTGAATTAACACTTTTCTAAAGTTTAGTTTCAAAAGTTTCGAATTCAGAAGTATTCCAGTTTCAATGTTTTAATTTGCGGTTCAGTTTTTGTAACTTCAAATGGAGAAATTTTTATCTCCAAAAGTTTGAATCTTTTAATTTCAATGTCGATTGATTTATATTTGAAAGAAATTGTCAAACGTAAAGTTTTTTTTTAATAACGATTATTCATTATCGCATTCTAATATTCAACCATTCCTTCAAAGTTTAAACATAGTAGTTTTTTTTGTAATAGCGTTCATGTACACATCTCAATTTAAAATTATCTCAGTGCAATATTCTAAATATTTATGATCCTATGTCGATGTACAATAAAATACAAAAAAAATTACAAAATTTTTTTTTGCCTGTAATTTTAGTTGGAATTTACTGTATTGATTTGTGTATTCCTGTAAAAATAGTTTTCTGCACTTTTTCCTAAACATTTTTCCACCCGGGTTCATCTTAAAAAACCTTTTTTACGTTCTCATCCTATAATGAGAAGGTATTAGATCTGTGTAAAATTTGCCCCCCTCCCCCAACCTGTTTTTGTCAAATGTCCACGTTTTGAGACCCCCTGAACCCAAAAAACCGGTTTTTGCAAAATGTATGTCTGTCTGTCTGTTACTCTGTCTGTCTGTCTGTTTGTAGATTTTTATTTTGTTAACACGATAACTTTCAGAAGAATTAACCGATTGGATTGAGCTTTAGTATACTTCTTAAGTGTCCTAAAATGAAGGTCAAGTTCGTTAGCCAGCCATTTGGGATGAAAATTCAAAAAGTGAGCACATTTTGAAAATTTTGCAGAGCACTTTTTTTTAATATTAAAGAATTCTATGGAAGAATATTGATAGTACTCAAAAAGGCAAACAAAATATTCAAATGACTTTTTTTGATGAAAGAAAAATTACTGGAGTGATAGTATTCACAAAATTCAAAAAAAAAAAGAAAATGATCATTTTAAGCGGAACAACGCACGATATGAAAAAAAGTCAGGAAAGGAAAAATGTTTTTTTTTCAAACATCCTACAATATTTTTATGAGACTATTAAAATTTTTTTCAATCGAAAAATTAAATTTTTATCGCACAAAAAAAATCAAAAATTCCATTTTGCGATCAAAATAAACCAGATACGAAAAAAGATGAATTGACAAAAATTGTACATTGGAAAAAGATCTACAAAATTTGTTATTAATCACTTTTTTATGGGACGCTTACTTTTTGTTTCATTTGTAAAAAACTGATTTCAGAATGAAATAAATTTAATTTTTGGACAAACGATAAAAACCACGAAAAAAATTATCAGATATTATACTATAATATTTTTATATTTTCAAATCAAATATCGAGCGCGATGCGCGAATGTCTGGATGAGGATGTGTTCCTAGAGATCGATAGAACCTTAAGTAAATTGGATCTTCTCTTAAACAAATTTGATAATCACTTCATAAGTAGAGATTTTTATAATTTTATAATATTTTTTTTTCTTTTTCTTCTTTTTTTTTCTCGCCCTAGGCACGCTGAAACTTGCGAAGCGCGTGATGCGAATGTTCCCGCGTTAGGGCAGATTTTTTTAAATTTAGAAAACGTCTATTATGTTTTTAAACATATTAAACAAAATTTTACGTAATGGCGATGAAGGGGGGGGGTCCAAAGAAAATCTTACGACCTGTTAAATGGGGGCCCCCCCCCCCCCTGTAAAAGAGGTCGAAATTAATGTTACGTAATATGTGAAAGCACCCTAATATATGTAGTTCGGACAGATAGTAGTGGCTTTAAAAAAATGCAGAGCAGAATCATTAAAACGAAAAACCACACATTTTTTATCCCTATTTTACGATCGCGAGCGATGACATTGTGAGCACTTTATAACGCCACATGATTCGTTAGATATCCGAAATGCTATAAAATTCCGCAACAAGAGTGAATAAAATTTTATTGAGAGAGAGCACTCTCACTAGTCGTTTCTCTGCAATTTATCGTTTTCCCTCATATATGCCTACATTCTACAATAGCCCTCCTGAGTTTAATATCGGTGGTTTTCGCTTAATAATGGTTTTCATTTTCCACGGAGCAGGCCACGTAGGAAGTAGTCCGAGAAAAATCTGAACAATTCGCTAGAACCTTCAATTTCCAGCGAGCCAACCGACCACGAGCTTATTCTCTATAAAGCAGAGCTACTTCCGGTTTCCACTTGCAGCATACGGAGGGAATCGAGAGAAAAAAAATCTGGGTAATTTCGTTTTCTGTCCTCTCGGATAAGTTGATGGGGAAACAAGTGGACCTTCGAAGTAGAGTTCCTTTTTTTCCATATGTCCTTTTCCCGCTTTTATTTTCTTTTCGGATTTTCTGAAGCCAGTGATTGCTTTGAAATTTTCTATTTCCACTTCGTCTATTTCTCGTTCTTCATCATACTAGATTTAATTTTCTTCGTCATTGGGCATTTAAGAAAAATATTAAAAATTAGTAGACTCAAGAAAATACTAACAATCCTCAGTTTGGTACATGTTCCGCTAACCTTCGGTTTTGCACATGTGGTCTGGCAAGACCCCTGTATATTTCCATACAAACGTATGGAAATATTGCGTTTTTGGAAGTGTATTAAAATGCATGTATATAGCATATATATATATATATATATATATAGGTATATATATTTTTTTAGTTTTTTCTTATTCCTCGTGGCTTTCGTTTATGTCTAATTACCTACCCAGGTAGGAATAAACTATAAAATTAAAGGAGAAAAATAAATTTTACAGGTGAAGAAAATTTTTTTATTCGTTTTCACGCTTCATTTCGATCTATATTATTCTCATAAATGGAATCCATATGGATGAGGGAGAAGTGAGGGAATGGAGGAAAAGTAGAAGAAGAAGGTGAGTGGAATTGGGGAAAGTAGAGGACGGATAAATAAGGGGAGTGATGGGATTGGAAGTGTGGGATGTGAGGGTTTGGGACGTCGGAAAAGTGAGTGTAAGTGAGAGATGTGAGGGAAGGTTAGGAGAGAAAGAAGAAGTAGAGAAAAGAGAAGTGAGAAAAGTGAGGAAGTAGAAAGTAGGAGAAGTGACGGATGTGAAGAGTGTGAGGGGTCGGGATGTAAAGGAGAAAGAAGGAAGAGAATTGAAGGGGGTGAGAAAGTGAGTAAGAAGGATGCATGAAAAATGAAAGTGGGGGTATTGAGGAGACGGAAAGTAGATCAGGGTGAAGTAAGGGAGGGAGGGGAGGAGAAGCAGGGGGAGTAGAAGATGGATAAATAAGGGAAGTGATCTGATTGTAGGTGTGGGTTGTGAGGGGTTGAGAAGTAGAAGAAGTGAGTGTAAGTGAGAATGTGAGGAGAGCGAAAAGGAGAGGAAGGAGGATTGTAAAAAGTGAAGGAGTAGGTAGTAGAAGCGAAGGTTGTGAAGAATTTGAGTGGTTGGGATGTGGAAAAGGGAGAAGTAACAGAATTGAAGGGGGTGAGGAAGTGAGGCAGTGGGATGCGTGAGAAATTAAAGTGGGGGAATTAAGGAGAGGGAAAATTATATGGGGGAGAACTAAGGGAGGAAGGAGCGGAGAAGTTTGAGAGTGGAATTAGGGGAAGTAGAAGATGGATAGATAAGAGAAGTAATGTGATTGGAAGTGTGGGATGTGAGGGTTGGGAAGTAGGCGAATTGAGTATTAGTGAGGGATGTGAGAGAAGGGAAAGGACCGAAAGGAGAAGTAGAGGAAAGAGAAATAACCGAAGTGAAGGAGTAGAAAGTAGAAGTAAGGGATGTGGAGAATTTGAGGGGTTGGGAAGTAGAGAAGGGAGAAGTAAGAGAACTGAAACGAGTAAGAAATTGACGTTTTGGGATGCGGGAGGAATGAAAGTAGGAAAATTGAGGAGAGGGAGAGGAGATGACAAAGAAGTTAGGAATCAGAAGAGAGGAGAAGTCAGAGAATCATGGGAGTGAAATGAGGGGAAGTAGAGGATGAAGAAGTGAGGGAAGTGGTGGGATTGGAAAAATGGGATGTGAATAGGGAAAGTGGGAGAAGCGAGTGTAAGTAATGGATGTGAGGAAAAGGAAAGTATAAAAAGGAGAATTGAGGAAAGTGAGCGCGTAGAAAGTACAAGAAGTGAGGGATATGAAGAATGTTAGGGGTCGAGATGGAGAGGAGGAAGAAGTGAGAGATTCAAAAGGGTTGAGAAAGTTTGGGGGTGGGATGCGTGAGGAAAAAATGTAGGAGAAATGATGAGAGGGAAAGTAGATGAGAGTAAAGTAAGGGAAGGGTGGGGTGGAAAGTAGAGTTGATGAGGGATTGGGCAGTGTGAGAAGGAAAGTAGTGGAAGTGAATAAAAGTGAGTGGATGGGAAGTGAGTGATGTGATGGGAAGGCAAAAAACACTAATAGAAAACTAGAAAAAACGCTGTAAAATTAAAAAAAATGCATTATATTTCATACATTCTCACATCAAATACATAGGAGTCTGGATTCAACTATTCAGTTAAAAATTCATAATTTTTAGTTGGATTCAATTGTTTGCGATTTAAATATTTTTTGGTTGAAAATCAATTTTTCAAACTGAAAACATAGCTATTTCATTTCTTGTTCAGAAAATGGTATTATTATTTCAAAATTGATTTTTCCTCGTAGAAAATTCACGTATAATGTTGAAAATTCTTTATTTTTGTAAAAAAATTGGTCTTCTTTAAAAACGTATCCTTGTTGGTTCAGGATTCAACTAATCAGATGAAAATTCGTATTTTTGGGTTGAATTTAAGAGTTAACTAATTGAATTTAATCATTTTTTGGTTGAAATATCAACTCTTATATTTTTTGTCAAAAATTCATCTCTTTGGTTGAAAATTTAAATACTTTGTCGAATATTCGTTTTTCTTATTGAAAATTATTGTTTACAACTGGAAATGCAACTTTTTCATGTTTGGATTTGAAATTGATATTTTTCTTGAAAAATTAGTTTTTTTCGTGTTGAAAATTCATGTAATTGGTTGAAAATTCATTTGTTGCGGAAAATTCATCTTCTTCATTAAAAATTCATCCTTTTTGGTTGAGGATACAACCACTTGGTTCAAACATCGCATTTTTTGATTAAAAATTAAATAACTTGGTCGAATTGATAAAGCTTTGTGAAAAATTTATTTTTTTGAATTAAAAATTTATCATTTCATTCAAAAATTCAACTTTTTGGCTGCGAATTAACTTTTTTCTTGAGTATTCATAATTCTGGGTTCGAATTCATCTTTGGCTTGAAAATTAAACGAGTTGGTAGAAAATTCATCTATTTTGTTGAAAATTTGTGTTTTCAATATAAAATTAATTTTTCTAGTGGAAAATTATTCTTTCATAGTAGAAAAGTAAACTTTCTGTGTAATTCTTTTGGTTGAAGATTCATCTTTCTTGGCTGAAAATTAACTTTTCTTTCGAAAATTCTCCTGTATTCTAAAAAATTCTCATTTTCACCTTAAAAATAATTGTAAAGGGACAGTGAAAAAATAATGGTATTAGCGGAAAATTATGAGAATATAGTGTCATTTTATTCAGGGGCATTTTTGTCAAAATAGTGTCATTCTACTCATTCAATTAGAGACGAGTGAGCTACTGAAATTTTTTTAGAAAATTATTAATTCGATTAGTTGAAATATTTAATAATACGATATTGGAAAATTGCTATCTGCTTAGTGAAAATATATTAATTAATTTAGGGCTGGATGTATAAATTAAAATTTAAAACCTGTTTTATGAATAGGAAATGTTCATAATAGAAATTTTTCATGACATAACGGAAATGTATCTTGTTGCTCACTTTATTTAAACAATGAAAAGTTAATATTGCAAATCTTATAAGTACGCTGCATTCAAAAATATGATAATTACAAGTCACTGCAAGCTAATAGAAAGATAATTATTTACAAACTTATTCAATTTTTCATTGCTTTATTGTCTTCAAAAATAGTTTTAAACAAAAAAAAATGAATTTTTAATAAAAAAGTTCAATTCTCAACCAAAGAGAAAAACTATCAATCAAAAAAATACATTTTTAACAGACTAGCTAAACTTATACACAAGTAGTGGTAATTTTAATATAAAAAGATGAATTTTATTTAACAAAATAGTTGAATTTTAAACCAAAGAGATGAATACTAACTTTTCAAAGAATTAATTTTCATAAAAAAAAAATTCCAACCAGAAATGTACTTTCAACGAATAATGTAATATTTCTACAACAAAAATTTTTTATCTGAAATAAAAACAATTCAATACAACAAAAAAAGACGAATTGTCAACAAGATAGTTGGTTTCTCGACCAAAGAAGATTAATTCTCAATCAAACAGCTAGATTATTATTTTTAAAATTCACTACAATCAATGAATTTTCAACCAAAAATGTCAAATTTAGAAAAAAATAAAATTTTCAACCAAGAAGGATTTCAGTTAAATTAAAAATTCAATGATGATTTTTCAACAGAAAAGGAAATCATAAATAAAAATAGATGAATTTTAAAACCAAAAATAGGAATTTATAACGAAAAAAGATTTTTCAGACCAGCAAGAATATTTCAACAAAAAGAGGGAAATCGTTAATAAAAAAGAGATGAATTTTAAAACCAGAAAGAAGAATTTCCGACCAAGAAAATTAATTTCTTACCAAAACAGAAAAATTTTCAGTGAAATATGAATTTTCAACAAAAGGGTCAACTTTTTAACCAAAGCAATGAATTTTCAAGTAAAATGATGAATTTTCAAATCAAAAAGACGAATTTTCAACGAAAAAAGATTTTTCAGTCAAGCAAGAATATTTCAACAAAATAGGAAAATCATAAATAAAAAGAGAAATTTTTAAACCAAAAAGACGAATTTTCAAGCAGGAAAATTAATTTTGTACCAAAATAGACAAATTTTCAGTATAATAGGAATTTTCAACGAAAGAGTCAACTTTTTAACCAAAGAGATACATTTTTAAATAAAATGATGAATTTTCGAAACAGAAAAATAACGAATTTTCAACGCAAAAAGATTTTTCAATCAAACAAGAATATTTCAACAAAAAAAAAAGGAAATCATAAATAAAAATAGGTGAAGTTTAAAACCAAGAAGACGAATTTTGAACTAAGAAAAATAATTTTTTACCAAGAAAGATAAAATTCCAGTAAAATATTAATTTTCGACAAAAGGCTTAACTTTTTAACAAAAGAAATGAATTCTCGAATGAAATTATGAATTTTCAAAGCAAAAAGACGAACTTTTAACGAAAAAAGATTTTTGAGTCGAGTATGAAAAATTGTTTATGTAAATTGTTGATATGAATTTTTAACAAGAAAGTTAATTTCCAACTGAATATTGATTCATTTGCATCTATTGCACTTTACATTAAACCTTAACAAAAAATTTGAATTTTTAAAAGAATTTTCAACCTTATAGTCAAATTAAAAAAAAATTAAATTTCTATCAAAACATATGAATTTTGTAACTAAAAAGACGAATTTTCAACAACAAAAATTAATTTCTTACGAAAACAGACGAATTTTCAACAAAATACATGAATTTTCGAAAAACAAGTAGTTGAATTTTCAAATAAACAATATCGATTTCTAACCAAAAATGAAAAAGTTAAATTTTTAAGTAGAAAAATTAATTTTTAACAAAAGGAAACAATTTTCAACAAGATACCCACATTTTCAACCAAACAGATGAATTTTCAACTTAAATAATGAATTTTCTATCAAAAAGACGAATTTTTAACAATATACATATACTTTCTACCAAAAAGTTGCATTTTCATAAAAAAAAATTGGAAATTGGAAACCAAGAATATAAGTTTTCTACTAAAAAAGACAAATTTTCAACTGGGAAAGATCAATTTTCAACGAAAAATCGAAAAGTTACATGCTCAGTTGAAAAAAAATCAATAAAAAAATTTTTTAAACGAACCTTTTAGGTCAAAAATTATTATTTCTTTTTTGAAAATAATGTTCTGTTCAACTAAAAATTAAACTAAACTTTGTGTTGAAATTTTGTTTATAGACATGTAATTTTTTTTAGCAGAAAATACATTTTTTTGTTAGGAAATTTAACTATTTCACTAAAAATGTATATTATTTCCTTCAGAACTTATTTGTCTAAGTGAAAATTAAACTATTCTATTTTATATTGAAAATTTGTCTTTTTTACTTGAGAATTCCAATATTGTTGAAAATTTGTCTTTTTTTTTTGCTAAAAAATTATTCTCTTCAGTTGAAAATTCATTTCTTTGGTTGAAATTCATTTTTTTTTAAATTATTTTCATAACTAAAAATTTAACTAAATTCCGTTAAATTAAATTCCGTTATAAATACCGTTAAACATTTATTTCAACTGGAAATTGAACTATTCTATTTTTTGATAAAAATTTGTCTTTTTTAGTTGAAAATTCAACTAAATCGTTTGCCGAAATCCTTTTTTCAACGACATTTAATCTTATTTCTGATAGAAAATTAATCATTTTGGTTCGAAATTTAACTATTGCGTTGAAAATTTACTTTATTTCCATAAAAAACTTATTTCTCTCACTGAAAATAAAACTTTTCTTTTTTTGTTGACATTTTTCTTTTTTAGTTATAAATTCACCTATTTTGTTCAAAATTTTTTTTTCGGTATAAAGATAACCTTTTTGATGGATAATTCAACTAGAAGGTTGAAGATTTCATTGAAAATTAAAATATTCTGTTAAAATTCATGTATTTTGTTGAAAATTATTTTTTCCCCGGTTGAAAAAAACCTCCTTGGTTGAAATTTTATTACTGTGGTTAAAAATTAGTATTTTTATTAAAAAATAAATTTTTAATTCAGAATTCAACTGTTCCACTTTCCGTCAATTTTTTTTTGTTTATACACATTTAATCTTTTTGGTTGAAAATTTGACTATTGCGTTAACAATTTATTTTATTTGGCTAAAAACTCATTTCTATAACTTAAAATAAAACTAGTCCATTTTTTGTTGAAAATTTTTCTTTTTTTTTTGGTAGAAAATTCATCTATTTGGTTGAAAATCCATTTTTATATTGAAGATGTATCGTTTCCGTGAAAAGTTCATTTCTTTGGTAGAGAATTGAAGAAATTTTGTTGAAAATTCTTTTTTTTTCTTGCTGAAAATAAATTTTTTTTACTAAAAAAATGTTTGCTGGAAAATTGATCTTTTTCAGTTAAAAATTCACTTACTATGTTGAAAACTCGTTTTTTTGGTTTCATTCAACAGTGTTTTTATTTTAAAATAGAATACTTGTGGTGGAAATATCAACTATTGCACTCTTTGTTGAGAATTAATTTTTTTATCAAAGATTTAGCAGTTTAGTTGAAAATTTAACTATTTTGTTGAAAATTCCCTTTTTCTGGGCTAAAAATTAATTATTTTAACAAAAAATAAAATAATAAAATTTTACATTAATAAACCTTACATTTTCATCAGTTTCATTATGCAGACACGAATGTGACAATTCTTTAATATGTGTGAGAATTTGGTAACATTTCTTCCTTCGAGTTTTTCAAATTATCCAATCGGCACACAGTGAGTTTTTTTACCATTTTTTCTTCAAAATTCTGCTGACTGCTTAATTTTTGTCCGATTCTAATAAATTTTTTTTTAAATACTCGTAACGAATTATAATTTCATGTAGGACTGCTTCTTTTTTAGTTTTCTGCAATAAACTAACCTAAAAAAATATGAACTTGCCAAGGTAGGGTTTCAGGTTTGTGGATTTGCTGCTTGTGGGTTTGTGGATTTGTGGTTTTAGGTTTATGCGTTTGAGGTTTGTGGGTTTGGTGTTTAAGGTTTATGGATTTGTGAGTTTGAGATTTGTAGATGTATGGGCTTGGGGGTTCAAAGTTCCCGGAATTGAGGTTTGTGCTTTTGAGGTTTTTGGGTTTGA